>JBAPLJ010002078.1:0-179763 GCA_037832345.1 Rhizophora mangle | reverse complement strand
TTAAAGCTCCATTTGGCCATGTGAAATCAAGCAATACAATAATGAAGAGTAAGCTTCTTTTTTGGAATGCTTATTGATTCTTGCATAGTAGAACTAAACAACAATAACGATAGGCATTCACAAGCAAGTGATGTATGATTTAGTGGGTCATGCCATCCTTACTATATTTAACAATTATAATTATATATTTATAAAAATTTATATTATTATATCCTTAAATTGTGTTTATTTTTTTTAACTTCATAATAATTTTTTTTTTATAAGTTTATGGACATAAAGGTGGAGGCTTCCCATTTTATTTTATTGTTGAGTTAGTGTAGGACTCTAATTTGGCTTAGGCATAAAATCATGAACATAGGGAGAAACTTAGAGTTGTGGCACACTTAGAGTTCATTTGGAGGTGATGAAATTACCTTAGGTTAAACTTTAGATCCCACCCCGCAATTTTGTGGTTTGTAGCCTCGAGGTCATATCTAATGGTTATTTACTATCAAAATTACTAATAAGATAATTAAGACAATAATTAATAATAACTTTAGGTCACATTCTTTTATATATTATCATCACCGTTTTCACCATTAATGAATAATAATCATATCATCTCTAAATAGTACTTAAACAGTTAAAAATTTGTTAACCATGAATTCTAAGTTTTAAATTAAAAATTATTTTACAAATAATATTAACAAATGTTAAGTTTTTGGTATTATAAAAATAGTGGTGAATTTTTGTCCATGGACACTTTTAATTTGATAATTAAAAATTTGATCATTTATTAAATAGTTAAATATTATATAATTATTCTTTAATTTCTATCATAATTTTTTTATTATAACTCATAAGTATTAAATTTAAAATTCAGACATTATTTTTAATTATTTATTAAAATTATATATATTACTTAAATACAATAAATAATTATGTAAAACAATTAAACTATTAATTGTAAAATTTTATACTACACATGTCTCTTGAATTTAAATTTTTAAAGGCACAACTTTTCCTATATATTCCTTTTTTTTTTCTATTAATTTACAGTTGAGGACAATGTACAACCATGGCAAAGGGGGCATGCTTTCATGTGCAATTGATTCCTCTCTCCAAAGAGGGGGAGTCAAAATTTGCAAACTAAGGACACCAAAAGACGCTAGGATGACAATTGGCATGGCCCCATTATTTATTATTTGAGTATTTTCCTTCACTTTTTATCGTATAGAATCTAAAAGCCCTTAACAATTATCTAGTTGTTGATATTAAGATCCTGTCTGATGTCTTTCACCCAGATGGTTTCATGCACTAAATTTAGGAGCATGCTTTTGCAAATCATGTAATTAAGGAATTGTCCTTCTTTTTTGGGTATTTCAAATCCTTGTCAATTTACATGGTTACCCATCTTTCCAAAAAAAAAAAAAAAAGGATCATTTTAGATACTAAAATACAGAAAAAGAACCATATAGAAGTTTAGTGTTATTTTGGACGATTTTACATACTTGCCCGAATTTATATTCTTACAACACATTCTCCTCCCTAAAAAAAATATAAGGTGAGCGATTAAGGTACAGAAAAACTATTAATCACCATTATTTAAGTTATTATTGTTTAAATGATAAATTCTTTCCATAAATTCAACAAATAATCCCTAACCTGAACCTACTTAAATAATAATTAATATTCTTCGTCTATATATATATATAGTTTTTTTTGGTTTGGGTTATATGTGGGAAAAGGAAATTTCTTAGTGATGGTTAAATACAAGTTGGCCCCCTAATGCCTAATGGAATGGAAATTGCAGAGTGACCTTATAACAGTGAGTTAAATACATTTCTCAGTTGATGATGACCATAAACTTTGTGGTCACATTGTCATTATTAAGCTTAGCATCAACAGCAAATAACTCTCTCTCTCTCTCTCGAGACAGCAACTCCATATCAGCTGTTTTTTTTATTTTATTTTTTTTTTTTTGGAGCTCCTATGCAGGTCTTCTAAACCTGCAATAATCAGCCACAAACACGATCAGATGCATACAAAGAGAACCAGCTATCATAACTTATTATTTATGTGTAACTTTTACGCTAGTTGATGTGTTGTGTCAATATCATTTGGTTGTAAGATCCTTTTAGTGAAAATTTTCTATTGGAATAACGTACGTGGCATTCAAGGGCCATGCTTGGGTAAGAGAATGAGGTCAGTCAAAATTCAAGCATCCCCTCCAAGCATGTACATAGATCTCAGCCAAGAACTAAACCAAGGCGTCAAATTTTCATTTTCATTAGTTTGCTTCCTGCACTAATGAAAATGAGAAGCACAAGTACAAAGAGGAAAGCCTAAATTCCTGAAGGCTGAAGCTTTGGTAAGACATCTTCATCTCAAGCAGTAAAACAAGCACTAGAAAGCCAAAGCAGTTGGTCAAATATTAGAGGCAGCTCCATAGCATGGCCGGTCACTCCTTATTCCTTCCATCTAGTGCTTCCTCATTTTAGACCGAGCATATCTGCAGTGAGAAACACCATATCTGTCATACTAAAAAATTCTAACTACAATGAAAATGCCTTAAGGAGAGTTGAGACTAAGTACTCTATGTGCATGCCGCCTCGGTCCGATGACGGTAACAATGTGCTTTGAAGATTTTCCATGGCTCTACTAGCTTGATCAATTTCCTGCCACATAGGGACAAGGCGGTATGTATACACAGTAGTTAAGCAGGCATGAATTTTAAGTATGATGTGTTAATAACATGAAAGCATGAGATGCTCCAGAGCATACAAGAGCCTTTATTCTATGTATTGGGCACAAGGCTAAAAATCTCTAGGCAGTGCCTCCTCAGGTGCTATCCAAGACTTTCTTAGTGAAGGCAATGGCAAATTCCCTCCAACGCTAAGCAGCAGAGGAAGAACCAATGTAGCCAAACTTAGACACAGAATGATTTTCTCTATTGCTTATAAATACATACGTTTTTGGGCATCAGGATACCATTGGCAGCATCAAAATCAAAGCCTGTTTTGCCAGAATTAATACCTCAAAATCAGCAAAGGCAACTGGCATTCCGCCTCTAGCACGCATTTTGAGTATGTTGAAACCAGGGTATCTGAAATCAAAAGATTTAAACAATCAAATCATCTAATTGGCAACCTACTCATTCATCAATATTATAGGAATATGAACTTGGAACAAAGTATGAAATGAAGGATAGACTCCACTTCAAAAGATCAATTCTCAATGCTAATAACATATCAATCAGAACTTACTGCGATAGAACTTGCTTCAGTTCATCTTCAGTGCAGTTTGGACCTAGATTTGCAATGAACAAAGTAGAACATGGCTGAGCGCCTCTTTCCACATTCTTTTCTGAATGCTCCTGCAGCAAACCATTTCATTTCAATACAGAGTCCACAATTTCCACAACTCTTAGATGCTAGAATTCAGCATCCATTCCCTGTTTTCCCCACACTACCAAAAAATGAAAAGAGCCCAACAACAAGGATGAAGACGATGCAGTGAAACAAGCCTTTTGACAAACATGCAGAATGGCTTTAGAAGGACTCAGGCAATAGCATTTTCTTACATTTACAGCAGCTGCGGTATTTTCAGGTTCACCTGCTGTCTCACTGCATATTAGCAGACATAAAAATTTCTCAGGGAAGTGATAACAAACCTCAAGGACTTAGTTCATACATATTAACAGGAAGAGAGAAATAGCAGAGATGCACCAATAGATTCACAAGAACTCAGTTAACGTTCTTTGCATCTTGATTGTATACATTTAATTTTAAGTTTATCAGTAAATATAAAGTGATTTCAACCATTTTTGCATTCACTGAATCACTCTGGTCTGCAAAGTCAGTATTGTCTGTGGTTGGTGAGCCATCAGAGTCACTGTCTCCTGTGTATGCAAAACAAGATTCAGCATGATGCATTCATGGTTGTAAAATATGCACACTTCTCTTAGTAATTCAATGAAAGGAGGGAAAATAAGAGCTAAGAATATAAAAGATCAAGCTTGTAACTTGAAAAGCCAACTCAAATGCAAAAAGGTGCAGCATGATATCATTTCCAGGGGGATAGTGCCCATATGATAGTAAAGTATAAGTGTCTCTCTTAGAACTTCTAAAAGAGAAGGAAGGTGAAATATGATTTAACAATGTAATCATAAAGGATCAAAGTTATAATGTGAAAAGGCAATTCAGAAGCAAATGGGGGGAAGGAAACTAAAGATTGTAAACATAGGCCACTTATATTGATATCAGACTAAGTAATTACCATCATCATTTGATGCCTCTTGAGCATTAGACTTTGTTTTAGTTCGCATATCAATAACAACATAGGCTCCACTACCTGTAGAAGAAAGAACTACACTTGAGAATCTCAAATGCACTTGTGGCAAGTATCAAATAGTTTTAACCAGGAAAACAGCAACCCAGTACCAGGTTTGCGTTTTCTCCTTGAGTTTGATCTTGCAAGCTCAATGTGCAAAGTGGAACCAGCTTGAGGATCAAATTTCACTCCCTAAACATGCTCAACAAAGAAGAATGGGTACCATAAGGCACAAATATTTCGGAGCTCAAATACCGTCACTGTACTTAAAAAATTTTATAGTCTTCATGCCCAAAAAAAATCAAAAACAAAAATGGAGCAATTTCAGTTCATGGATTGATATGGCTCTCATCTCAGCAAATCTCCATTCATTGTTTTTAAAGCCAAAAAAAAAAAAATCCAAGAAATAAGGTGTCAAATATCCATCACTTTGTTCTGAAAGGAGGGAAAAGGATGATATGATTCTCACATTTAAAGAGTGCATTGCTGCGATTGCCGATTGGTGATTAAAGAACGTAGCAAATGCAACAACCTGCAACCAAAGAACACAAGAAAATCAAAAAACTAAAAAAAAAAAAGAGGTTTCATCTTTCCCATCTCTGACTACTATACATTAAGTTAAATACTCTTTCAAAACCTCTAAAGCAAATCCAATGGAGCCTCAACCGTCGAATAACCATATACCCACTAATGAGCTCAGTGGTACTAAAGTGGTCTTCACTGCCTATTGGTCTCGAGTTTAAGTCCCTATTCAGAACCAGTATTTAAAAAAAGGAACAACATACACAACATTGCAATTCTCGTGAGAATATTAAAAAGAGTTCACTGAAATCGTTGCAAAAACAATCCAAAAACACATACTTTGTAACTTGTAATAATAAGTATCTAACTTGTAATGTTCCTCAGATTTGAACGTTACATACTTTGCACCACATGTTGTTATCGAGATGGTTGAAAGTTACATGTGCATCAATTTTTGCTTTTTATTGTATAACGAAAGCACCTCGATCTGATATTTTAAACGGAAAAAAAAAAAAAAAAACAAATCTGCATTAGCTGTCCTAATATATGCATAAAGGTATTCCAAAAATAAGCAGCACCGTATTTGGCGTTGATGTCATTTGGGCATAAGTATTACCATAAACTGCCCAGTCTGTTATTAAAAATGCACAACACATTTGCGCTTTTACCCACAAACTTTGCCAAGAGTTTAGCACGTCTCTTTGATCAAAAATTTTCAAAGCTGTATTGTCTTTAATAAGTTTCTTTTTTACAACACTAGAGTCTAAATAATCTTGTTCAATTTTGCATCCTACTTCATCCACATATATATATTTTTTTTCATAGAATTTGTAACATACTTAAATTATGAGAAAAATATTGAATAAACTCATTCACACCGTAATTGGATACAAGAAATGTAGAATTAAGTTTTCACTTACAATATCAAATCTGAACTGGAAATCATTTTCTTCTGGTCTAGTTCCAAAATTTGAACTTTTTTCAGTGAGGGGTCACAAGTTGACATGTTGGCGGGCCAACCCTACGCTAGTACTTCGGAATTTAAGTCAGGAAGGGCCAATGAAATAGTTAAGAAAGAGTAAACAAAGGCTTTAAATAAGGGTTTAAATGAGATACAACTGGTTTAGATGCGCACGTTGATGAGTCGAGACAAGTTGGGTCAATTGATGTGGGCTTAAGAGACATTAGAGACATGAAATAATGGGCTTGGATGCTCAGCCCATGTCAGTTAATAAGGTGAAGAATATATTTTATCATCAAATTTTTTTGTGTAATGTTGATGGAAACCGAATGTGGTGTACAAAATGTTTAGTATTTATATGCTTATTATATAAAAAGTGGATAGAAAAAGTGAAAATCAACTGGAATATGCTAACCTTATCGTTTAATGAACACCTTAAAAATGAAAATTCATTTCTTACGTAAAGTGAAGTAGAGGGCATATATATTTACGTTACATGCATTTACCAAAAGCCAAAACATTTTATACCAAATATTAATCGTGAAGAAAAAAGATATTGTAAAAAAGTGGACAAAATTGTTTTGTGTGGGACGTGAAAGAAGCTGTAAACTACTAGCCCGACCCATTTCCTTCGTTTCATCCGATAACTTTTGTGACTGTTATATGGGTGGGTGCGGCTGTTATCAACCAAAATTTTTATTGTAACAATTGAGTCTCGAATTTAATTTTTTAATTTATAAATAATTATAAATATGAAATATTATAATCAAAATTTATTAAGTTTTAATTAAAATTTAATTCTTTAATTTTGAATATAAAAAAATTATTTTTAAATTTAATTTATTTTTATATAATTTTTAAATAAGTTAAATTTATTAAAAAAAAAGTAAAGTTTTAGTTTAAAAATAAATTATTCTAATTTTCCAAATTTGAATTATAGAACTATATTTCTTCCAAACTTATTAACTCATTTTCTAAACTTATGGTTGTATATTAATTTGTTTATAACAAAAATCCCTTTTTAAACTCTGGAAATTAAGAATTTAGGTGATTATATAAATAATGTTGTAACTAGTGATACACCTCTTGTATTTTTAACTAAAATACTTGAGCAATTAAGTCCTCGCCTAACCCATCTAAGAGATGACTATGAAAAATTCTGACCCAAACTAGATTAGCCGACATAAAACTAAACAAAACAAAGGCCCAAGCCCAATTAACTTTCACGTGGGCCCAAGCCGAAAGAGATCTTATATTTATCCTACATTGTATTCTACATTCAAAATTTCACTCCACATTCTTTTATTTCTCTATTTTTTTGGTTGTTTGTTGACAAATTGTTAATAGTCTGCCTTTGATATTTTTCCTGTGTTATATATATATATAAAAACACTTTCTTTATCCTAAATTGCAACACGGAGAAAATGATGACAAAGATGATGCATTAGAAAATCTTAAGAAGATCATAATTTTATTAATGAAACTTGTCATAATATTGCAATACCCATTGGGAAGCTGCAATTCTCAGCTCACATGACATGCCTGGAGATGAAATATTAGAGAGGAAGGTATGCTCCTTCCTATGGTCACTTGTGTCATTAGTCCTTTACTTTTGTTGTGAACAAGTCGGCCTGCATTATGACATTGCTAACAAGATAAAAAGGCTGAATGAAAGGTTAGACAAAATTTCCCAAGAAAAAGCAAGCTGCCAATTTGTTTGAATAGAGGGCTTTTGTTGCTTCTTAGAGGAAAGGTTGCAAATTTATTGCAGAATCATTAGCTTGGCTTCTGGTTGCTATGTATCTGGTTTATGGTTTATGGAAAAGCAAGAGTAGAGAGAAAGGAGCTTGCAGGAGCAAAATTATCATCTCTATCATTGATTGGTTTACTTAAATAAGTTACTAACACCCTTGCAAATTGATAAGTACAAGGCTTTTTCATGTCATTAGCTCGAGCAAGAAGAAACAACTGAATTTGAATTACAAATTTCTAATTCAAATTCAAATACAAAATTAACTTGCTAAAAAGTTAACAAAAGGAGCTCCAAGGTCTTCCAATAGCTCCTAACTAACTTAACTAATGTTTGAAACTTCAAAAAGTAACTTGATAGAAGCTGGAATCCTCTACCTTGGGATGAAGAGCAACAACACTAACTTCACCTTCATTCCTCCTTGGTGTTAATGCATTGCATCCTAAGTTTGTTCCTCAAAGTAGCAAACCTCTTTTTGTTATGAGACTTGATCAATATATCTGCTAACTATTCTTTAGTAGGATAAGAAATAAGTCTTATTTTATTATTTTCTTATGTTTATTTGACAAAATAAAGTTTTATTTGAAAATATTTAGTTTTTCCATGCAAAACAAAGTTTTTAAAGATGACAATTGTGACTTAATTGTTACAATAGATCTTAGTTGCTTCAATTGATCCCTCTTTTAAGTCTACCAACATTTTTGGTTAATAGCTACTAAAACTATTAGATACTTAGTTTTGACTATTGATTTTGCAACAACTAACTATTTTTTTAATTGAAACAACCTAACCCTAATATGAAAATATAGTTTAAGTTGATTTTCATGTCATCTTAAGAGTCACCCCAACCATTGTCAGTAAATCCTAGCAATTCAAACTTTTTTATTTTCTTAAACATGATGCCAAATTTAGTTGTTGCTCTCACATATCTTAAGATCTTCTTTATAGCTTTGAAATGAATTTCACTTAGCTTATGCATATGCCTAGAAAGGAGCCCTACACATTGCATAATATTTGATCTTGAAGCTAATAAGTACAACAAACAACCAATAAAGCTTCTAAACCTTTTAGGATCAATTTTTATAAAATCATCTTCCTTTTGTAGCTTCAATCCAATTTGGCATAGGTGTATTTGATTCTTTACAATTTGTCATGTTGAACTTTCTCAACACATCTTCTACAAATGTTATTTGGGCAAACAAATATGCCTTGCTCAAATTAATGAATTTTCAAACCAAGAAAGAAGGTCATTCTTTCCTAAATTTATCATTTTGAAAGTGTTCATCATCTTAACTTTAAATTGATTCACTAAATTGTCATCATTTCTAATGACCAATGAATCATCTACATAAAGAGATATCACTAGCATCCTATTCTTTTCTTCTTTGACATAAAGAATATCCTTTTTCTTGCTTTGGTTAAAAGAAACCTTGATAAGGTGATCATTGATTTTTCTTTACCAGGTTTTAAGAGCCATATAATGTCTTTTTTAAGGTTATTCAATAAAAATCTATTTATTTATAATTTTATTCAATAAAAGAAAAAAAAAGTATTATAGACATTTTAATTATTATTTCTATAAATTCAAATTAAAAATTACTTATTATTATCATTATTATTCTAATTTAACTATATTCTATAGAGATGACTTATTATATTTAGTTAAATGAATTTTTTTGTATATTTAAATACAATTTATTAAATTAAAAATTTAATAATATTTATACTTATTAATTTTATTTAATTTAAAAAATATAATAGTTCAATAATTTGAATTAAAAGTGAACTAAGAAATTATTATCAAAACTTACTTTTGTATATTTTTATAAGCTTATAAATGGTGAAGGTTATCCATTCCTCAAAAGTAAGTTTTGTACATAGGTTTCTTCTTTTTAGTTAGCAAAATCAGATGACAAGTTACATTTGAAGCCTAATGTTACGAGATGAGTTTACGGACACTCTAAACCCGTGCGTCACTAGATAATTTCAAGAGAAAATTACTAGTAAGTCTAGAGAGAGAGTAAAAGTAAAGAGTAATTATGGAGGTTTAGAGAAAGAGAGATTTGATTGATACTTTAATGTTTAATGATACAAATGAATGAAACTTTAAATATATATATAGTCATTTACCTTAAATCTAAAATTTTTATATTTTAAATATTTATATGAAATATATTAAAAAATATTATATTTTAAAATTATATATAAAAAATATGTTAAAAAATTTTCTTTAAGTCCTTAGAGTTTTCGGTAGTGAGTTTGGACTCATTTAGTGAATTGGGTATGCATTTATCTGCCGAAACACTAAGGACGCTTGAGACCATTTACTCATTATTGGACTAGAGAGGCCTGTCTCCTACGGACGCATTTGAAGCTCATTTTGTTGTCAGCTTACTTCAGGACCAGCCCAACTATTTTCCCAGCAATCACGGGCTCTCAGTACGGACATATAGGCTTAGTACCATTTAACGTTAGCACTTCAGTAATTGGCATCGTCCGTATGGCTACTTACCTACGCCTAAGTCACCTCTATCTCATGATATTTTTGTTAACCCGTAAAAAAAAAAAAAAATATTAAAAATATATATTATTATTATATTATTATAAATTTAAATTTAAAATTATTAATTAATATTTTAATTTATTTTATTTTTTTAAAAATATCTTATTACACTAAATTAAACAAATTTTTTATATATTTAAATATAATATATCAAATTTAAAATTTAATAATAATTATACATATTAATTTTAATTTATTTTAAAAAGAGGTGATGGTAAGAAAATTTGAACCTAAACTAAAATAGAGACTTATTATTAAAACATATGATATTGCGTATGTTTATATAGGCTTATAAAAAGTGAAGGTCATCCATACGTCAAAAGTAAGTCTATCGTCTGCTCTCACTTCATTTATAATTTTCATCGATTAACTCAAGTGTCGAATTGACAAAGTCGGCGTCTTGGTTGGATCCTCAATTGCTTCTTCACGAGACACTTATCAATTAACATGGGAAAAGTATTTTAAATCATAAGGAGTTGATGAAACAAATCAAGAATTACTCTCAAAACTATAGATTACTCAGTAGATCAACGAATGCAACCTCACTTAACTGCTCATAACGGTCCTAATTATGTAATTTACTTCTTAAAAAAATCAATTTAAAAAAAAACTGTTCTTGATCCTGGCCGTGAATCCAGAGAAACACAGTTTTTCAGGCCAACAGAGCGGGCGGTGGGCGTTTGAAACAACCGTGCGCGTGGGTGTATCGTTAACAATAATGTTATGTAATAAAAGCGTAGGGCGGTAGCGGTGGCGGTGGGATGGGGGGCTTTTCTTGGTTCGGGGTAGGCCCACCTATCCGCGTGCCAAGATTTCTAATTCGATTCGAATCTAGCGACCGTCCTACCCAGAAATTTCCCCATTGGCCCCACCCGATTTGATCGTGTCACGTGGTTGGCTCCCCCATGGCTTCGACCCGCATCCGGTAGTGGAATTCCACGTCATTGCATGGTCGAAAAGCCCGGCGGCCACCCCATGAAGAGGGTTGGAATTTCCTTTCAGACATTTCTATTTCTCTATCATATAATTTTTTTAGACATCTTATTCTTATAAAAAAAAAAAAAAATTAATTTTTAAGTTAATTTTAAAAAATAAAAAAAAAAATAAATCTATTTCAAATATTTAAAAAAATAATATGTTACAATTTTTTTTTATTATTAATATATTTTTATTAATAATATATTTTTTTATTTAATTAATTTAAAATATATAATAAAAATATTTAAAAAAACTAAAAAATAAAAAAAAATTATTTTAGGTTGAATTTTAAACTAATTAATTTAATTAAATTAAAAAATTATTTTTTTTAGTGTGGAATTAACGACTCGTTCAACAATTCTCCATGGTAAATGCGCATTGAGCTCAAATTTTCAAAAATAAACGTCTGTACGGGGGATGAAAAGGTCTACTCCAATTAAAAAAAAAAAAAGCAAAAAAGGTAAGTTCTCTGCCATGATCACGTTTACACAATTTTATTTACATTTAAATTATTTCAAATTTTAATTATTTAAATTAATTTATAAATAAGGATTTCATATACATAAAATGTTACACTCAGCGACGAGTTCAGAAATTTGTGGAAAGCGGCAAAATTTATGGGCAAATTAAGATACATCAAATACCCCCAAAAAAATAGAAGGTTTGGAATGTGAAAATGAGAAACATTTTTGGTTGACTTATGGACAAATTAGTATAGTCAAATTAAAAGATTTTATTTAGTGTAGAAAAAGTCATGGTTGGCGGCAATAAGGCCAACTACCTGCCTTTATGATTGATGACTCCTTCGACACCTTGCCATGGTTGATGGTCCACTAAAATTATTTCATTGAAACTTCCTAGCAAATACATAGGAAAAATTGATTCTATATTTCCAAAAATAATGTCATAATGAAGGGTAAGATCTTTGCAAATATTACATATATATATTTTTATTTTTCAAACCCAAAATTTGACAAGATCATTGATTCAATATAAATTTAAGGTTTAATGTAAATAAGTAATGAAAGAAAAAAATTTTTATTAAATAAGGATTTTTCATGTATAAAATGTTACACTCAGTAATGGACTTAGAAACTTTTGTCAATAAAGGCAAATTTCATATTTTACATATTTATCATTGTTCAAATATAAAATTTCACTCTTTTGTCAGAATTGGTTACTAAAAGTGATTTACCATCAAAGTTATCTCATTAGAAAAACTCTGGGAGTAAAAAGAAACTCATAATAAAGATGACTTGAACAACAATTTTAACTAAAATTTCCTTGTCTACACAAGAAAAAAATTCTTCCTTCTAATCCCAAGCCTTCTTGAATTACTAACTAAAATAGATAGATCAAAATAATTTTTGGCAATTGTCTATTGTGACAATGAAGTTTTTATATCTTTTCAGTAACAAAATTAACCCCATTAAATATCCAAAAAATATCAAAATGTTTGGGATGTGAAAATGAGAAGTCATGGTTTAGTTAAATTAGATGATTCTTTTTAGGGTGGAAAAAAAGTCACAACTGGCAGCAATAAGGCTACCCATCAGCATTTATGGTTGATGACCCATTAACAACCCTTTAGTCCATTTTGTTAATGCACTTTATATCTTGGGTCTTTCACTCCTTTTGTATTAATACACTTGTCCTGCCACTAAAGCAATTATATACGACATTGCCATGTGCCATTGGGATCAAATCACAAATGAAAAGATGTGTCATGATAAAAAAAAAATTGACCAATAAATTTACCTATAACTATGCCTATGTATCTGTTGTAGTACCACAGGGATGTCCCACCAAAAATTTGCTAATGTGGACAGGATAAATAGCTTAACATCATAGCATAATGTGTTGAAAAAAATGTTACAAAGATCTCTCCTTATACACTATAATTAAAGAGCTACCCTCTCTCTCTCTATAGATATATATATTCCCTTTAATTTTTTTTTTTTAAAAAAATTTCTTTTTTTTTTTTTAAATAACTTTACTTTCTTAAAAATAACATTTTCTAATTTTTTGCCTAACAAATTAATTATTATAAATATGACCAAAACAAAACACTTGAAAAATATTGATTATTATTCATATTATGTTTAAGTTTTACTCTATTTATTTTGATGTGTTGTTTTTGTACTAGGTCATGGATGCTAGAAATTAAACTTCTACTTTATCTATTTTAAATTAAATAAAATCAAAATCTAAAACCAGAATTGATTAAAAAAAAAAAAATGTCATTTAAAATAACAAAAATTGGAAATCCAATCCAAATTGATATTTAACCTGAACTATATAACAATAATAAGTATCTTTTAAAATTATATAACCAAAAATTAGTAAAATAAATGGGTATTAATTAAGTAAAATTATATATCTAATAATTTAACTAATTTTAGTCAAAAAAAAATTCAAATAGAATGAAAATTAAAGATTTAGAATTAATTTAAAAACTAAAAAAAATCAAATTTAATTGTAAAAATTCTTTAAAATTTTAAATTTCTTTTCCTATTTCTTCGTAAGGAGAGAAGTTACAGCTTTTGTCTTTTTATATATAAGAGAAAAGAGAAAGTTTTAATGAATCATATATTTTTAAATATTTTTTAAGTGGATATTAAAATTAAGTTAAACTATATAAAATAGTTTAAACCAATTTTTATTCAAAAAAACTTAAATAAAATGAAAATTAATGGTTTAGAAATAGTTTAAATTTTTTTAAAATAAAATGTAAAATTTTCCTTTCAAATACATAGGAAAAATTGATTCCATTTCTCCAAAAATAATGTTAGGCAACATATAAGATTTTTGCCAATATCACATATGCACATTTTTATTTTCCAAACCCAAAATCTGACAAAACTATTGACCAAATATAAATTTAGTGTATAATGTAAACAAGTTATGAAAGAAAAAACTTTGATTAAATAAGAATTTTACACTTATAAAATGTTACACTCAATGGTAGATCTAGAAACTTTTATTAGTAGAGGTATATTTTATATTTTACATTTTTATCATTGTTCACATATAAGATTTCACTCTTTCATCAGAGTTAGTTATCAAAAATAATTTACCATCAAAGTTATCTTGTTAAAAAGGCTCTATTGGAGCCAAAAGAAACTCATAATATCGTTAAAATTGCTTGAATAGTTTTAACTAAACTTTCCTTGTCTACAGAAGATAAAAATTTTTCCTTCTAACCCTAAGCCTTTTTGAATAACTAACCAAAATAAATAGATTGAAATAATTTTTGGTGACTCTTTATTGTCGTCACAAAGAAGTTTTTATGAGTTTCCCATAACAAAATTCAACCCATTACATACCCAAAAAAAAAAATCAAAAGGTTTAGGATGTGAAAATGAGAAGTCATCTTTGTTGACTTATGGACAAATTAGTCTAGTTAAATTAAAAGATTCTTTTTAGTATGGAAAAAGTCGTGATTGATGGCAATAAGGCCACCCATCGCCCTTTATGGTTGATGACCCCTTCAATAACTTTCTAATGGTTGATGGTCTTTTTAGTTGTTTCATGGAAACTTTCTTGCAAATACATAAAAAAGATTGATCTTAAATCTCCCAAAATTATGTCATATAATGATAAAGGCCTTAGGTTAAGTCATCCACTTCATGTCTTTGGTCTTTCACTTCTTTTGTATTATTGCATTTGTCCCACCACTAAAACAATTATATACGACATTGCCATGTGCGCTTGGGACCAAATCACAAACGAAAAGATGTATCATGATAAAGAAAAATTTGATCAATAAATTTGCCTGTAACCATACCTATATATATCTCACCATTGTTAGGGGATGTCTTGCCAAAAAATAGCTAGATGTGGACATGATAAAGAGCTTAACATCATTGTATAATGAGTTGAAAAAAATGTTACAAAGATCTCTCTTTTCACACCATAATTACATAGCTACCATATATATATATATATATATATATATATATTCCTTTAATTTAAAAAAAATTCTATTTTTTCTTTAAAATAACTTTATTTTCTTAAAATAACATTTTTCTGTTTTTTTTGGTCTAATAAATTAATTATTATAAATATGATCAAAACAAAATACTTGAAACACATGGACCATTGTTCATATCATGACTAAGTTTTTTTTTATTATTATTGTTTTGATGTGTTGCTTTTGTATTAGGTTATGGATACTATAAATTACACTACTACCTTATCTATTTTAAAAATAAAATTAAAATTTTAAATCAAAATTTTTAAAAATTTATGATTAATATTGATCAAAATAAAAGTATGTAACTCAAAATAACAAAAGTTGGCGATCCAATCCAAATTTATATTTAACTCAAACCTATATAACAATAATGAGTTTTTTTTTTAAATTATAATTCAAATTTAGCAAAATAAATGTATTTGAAGAAGATATTCATATATATCTAATAATTTGACCAATTTTGATAAAAAAAAGTTAGTAAATAGAATGAAAATTAAAGATTTAGAATTAATTTAAAATTTAAAAATATTTCAAAATTAATTATAAAAATTCTTTAAAATTTATAATTTATAATTTTTTTCCATTTCTTCCAAATTTATGAGAAGATAAGTTATGACTTTTGTCTTTTATATATATTATATAGGAGAAAAGAGAAAATTTCAATGAATTATACACACATAAATATAATTTTATATTTTTAAAAATTTTTTAAATGAATATCTATTAAGTTGAAGTATATATTTAGCTGTTTAACAAATTTTTATTCAAAAGAAAAATTTAAATAAAATGAAAATTAATAGTTCAAAAATAATTTAATTTTAAAAAATAAAATATAATTGTAGGATTTTTCAAAAACTTATTATTGTTTTTTTTTGGTTGAACAATACAGATGGCACAGCGACATATATTCACATTGTGAATTCCAGGCCAAAAGGCCTTGACACTGTGTGCTGTCCGCCACAAAATATTTAAGAAGATGGGACATGACTAAGTAAAAATTGACCCATAAATATCTGTACTACTGTAAGGGACGAAATGCAAAAAAAAGATTTTTAACGAATTATTTGTAAAATTAAATTATATTCAACTTAGTTTTATATCTAACTAAAAATTTTTCTTATTTATATCTATATCTATACATCAATACTATTTTTTGAGAGGTCCTACACAAAAATAGCAACACGATAAAAAAAAATAAAAAAATATTATATTTAGTAACTTTTTTTATTATTATATTATTTTTTATTAATTTAAATTTAATAAATAAATTAATTTTTAAAAATATATAAAATATAATTTTAAAAATTATTAAAATTATATATAAATATAAATAATAAAATTTTAATATTTTATATTTATTTTATTTTAAATTATTTATTATTTTGTATTAAATATTATATAAATAAATTTAATTTTGTTAAAAAAATTATTTTTTATTAAAAATAATTTTTTATTTTTTAAAAAAAAATATTATTATTTAAAATAATTTAATTTTAAAAAATTATATTTTAAAAAAATTTATTTTAATTTTTTAAAAAATATTTTTATTTTAAAAAAAAAAAATAAAATTTTTATCATAATTAAATAAAAAATTAAAAAATAAATAAATATCAAATAAATAAATTATTATATAAACATGAGTAAAACAAAAAAACATCGTACAACACCTCTTCTTCTTCCTCCTCCCTCCTTCTCTCCTCCCTGGACCAAGGCTTGAGCTTTATTATCCTATATAATGAAACACAAGCAGCCTCCTCACACGTCAAACCTAAGCAAAAGTATTCCTCAAGATCTCAGCTTTTACTTCCTTTGATCCATTCGTGCCTTGCATTACTTTTGTTATCCTAAAGATCTCAACCGTCATTTTCCTATTTAAAGAAACACAAACAGCCTCCGACACATCAACCTACCTAAGCAGAAATACTACCTAGTCCTCCCTATTTCAGCTTTCACTTCCTTTAATCCTTGAGCTTAATGGCTGAGTTACTTGTTTCTCCGGTGGTGCAGCAGCTGCTCACCATCATGGATCGTGAGTTAGAACAAGAGGTGAGGCTTGTAGTGGGTGTAAAAGAAGAAGTAAAGAAGATGGAAAGCAATCTCACTGCTATCAAAGCTGTGCTCGCTGATGCAGAGACAAGGCATGTGAAGGAGGACACCGTCAGAGATTGGCTGGGGAAGCTCAAAGACGTCGCTTATGACATTGAGGACGTGTTGGACGATTGGAAAGCTGCAATTTTCAGCTCACGAAGCAAACCTGAGAGGAAGGTATGCTCCTTCTTATGGTCCTCTTGCTTTTGTTGTAAACAAGTTGTTCTGCGTCATGACATTGCTAAGGAGATAAAACACCTGAATGTACGGTTAGATGGAATTGCCCAGGAGAGAGTTCAGTTCCAATTTGTTCAAAGAGAGGGCAACCCACCAATTGAGCGATCTATTACCACCTCTTTTATTGACAGGACAGATGTGAAGGGTAGGGAGAAGGATAATAATGCCTTAGTAAACAAGTTGTTGAGTGAGCCAAGTGGTGGGGATGGGTCAGACCTCCGTGTTCTCTCTATAGTAGGGCCAGGGGGGATGGGCAAGACAACACTTGCCCAATTTGCCTTCAATCATAACAGTGTAGAGACTTACTTTGATAAGAAAATCTGGGTCTGTGTTTCAGATCCTTTTGATGAGATAAAAGTTGCAGGAGCAATTTTTGAATCTATTTTACGTCGTGCTCCAGATGTCAGGCAATTGCAAAGCTTGTTAGAAGAAATAAGGGAATCTATTAAGGAGAAAAAATTTCTTCTAGTTTTGGATGATGTGTGGGAAGAAAACCCCAGAAAGTGGGATCAATTGAAACAAGTTCTAAAGTTTGGTTTATTAGGAAGTAAAATTTTGGTGACCACACGTAAAAGGAATGTTGCATCGGTCATGGGGTGTTTAACGGATGATATGTTGGAGCTAAAAGAATTGTCCGAGGAGGAGTGCTGGTTAATTCTAAGTGAAAAAGCATTTTTTGATAAGAGTGATACAGAACGCAAAAATTTAGAAAGTATTGGCAGAAAAATATCGAAAAAATGTAGAGGTTTGCCACTCGCTGCAAAGACTTTGGGAGGCATTTTGCAGTTCAAAAAAAGTAGAGAAGAGTGGCAAAGTATTCTAGATAGTGAGCTATGGAAAGTAGATGAAGCACAAAGAGGTATTTTGGGTCCTCTATTGTTGAGTTATCATGATCTGTCCCCACCATTGAAACGATGCTCTTCTTATTGTGCTATCTTCCCAAAAGATCATGAGATGAATAACATAGAGTTGATAGAATTGTGGATGGCTCAAGGCTATCTCAAGAAGGAAAGAAAAAGTGACAACTTAGAGATGATTGGAAAAAATTATTTTCAAAATTTAGCAATACGTTCTTTATTTCAAAATTTTGAATATTATTATGATAGGATAACCTGTAAGATGCATGATATGGTGCATGATTTGGCCCAATTGGTTGTGCGGGATGAATGTCTTAGCATGGAGGTCAACGGTCGGGTGGAGTCAATCATGGGTTCTGTATCTAGAGAAGTGCGTCATTTAAGTTTAGAGTGCACAGAATCATCATCATGCTCATTATATAGCAGTGAATCATTCCTCAATTCCTCTGACCGTCCTAAAAAATTGCGAAGCCTTTTAATTAGCGGATCATCATGGACGTTGCTGCTCACAACAGAAGAGTTATCAAGATTATTCAGTGAATCAACACGTGTAAGATCGTTGCGCCTCAAATACTGTAACTTTGCAGAGATCCCTCCCTCCATCCGTAAATTGGAACAGTTGAGGTGGCTTGATCTGTCTTGGAATGTGGAATTGGAGAAGTTGCCTGAAACACTATGTGAACTGCATAGTTTGCAGACAATAGATGTTACTTTCTGTCGTAATTTGAAGCAGTTGCCTCTTGGGATTGGAAATCTAATTAACTTGAGGCATATTCATAATTCTAGAGGGGGCCCTAGTAGGTTGCCAAAAGGAATTGGGCAATTAATTGCTCTGAGGACATTGTGTGCGGTCCATGTTGGCTATGACGATGATGATGCATTTTCTCTTGGCAATTTGAAGAACCTCAAACATCTTCGGGGAAGTCTTAAAATAATAGGATTGGGTGCATATGAGCGTCATGTGGTCGAGGCTAGGCAAGCAGCGCTCAAGCAAAAGGAACATATCACTGATTTGAGACTTGAGTTTAGCGAGGAGCCGCATATAACAGGGAATGAAGAATTGCGGTTGCTGGAAGCCTTGGAGCCATCCCCAAACTTGGAAACACTTTACATAGAGGGCTACAGAGGTACTGCCTTTCCTGGTTGGATGATTTCATTAACGAATCTGACGTCTATTGGTTTAGGGAAATGTAAATCGTGTGAGCACTTGCCTTCATTGGGTAAGCTGCCGTGTCTTGAGAGTCTTGACATATATGATATGCCGGGTGTTAAAAAAGTGGGGAAGGAGCTTTTAGGAATAGAAACTCAAATTGGTGAGAGTCAAAGTGAGATATCAGCATCATCATCATCATCTTCTTCACCAGTAGTTGCTTTCCCCAAACTGAAAGAACTGGCATTCAACAAAATGCCTGACTGGGAAAAGTGGGAAGATTATTATAATGATAATTATGATGGCACTACCAAACCTCCTCCTATTATTATAATGCCATCCCTTCTCTCCTTGAGAATTGAATGGTGCCCACGGTTGAAGGCACTGCCAGATTATATTCTGCAAAATACAACGCTTGATACACTGGAAATTAGAAGAAGCAATCTTCTGAAAGAACGCTACAACGTGGACACAGGAGAAGATTGGTCCAAAATCTCTCACATCCCTCAAGTCAAGGTACTCTGTTCACTTAGTAAGCAAAACAAGAGAAAATTATTTATTTCTTTCATGATATTTATTTCTCCTTCTTTGTTCGTTTTTTGTTATACGGCATTTTCTTTCATGACAGTTCGAGCGATCACGGGATGGAAAAAAGGCTCTTTTGGTGAAATAAGCTGAAAAGAGAACAGAGCTCCAGGAAATCAGAGAAATTGGGGCTGCTGAATCTGAAATTACTCCCTCTCTATCTCTCTCTTTTTGACAATTTCGAGATGCCCACGGTTGAAGGCACTGCCAGATTATATTCTTCAAAATACAACGCTTCATACACTGTGCATCAATGGCAGCGGTTTTCTGAAAGAACGCTACAACAAGGAGAAGGGAGAAGATTGGTCCACAACCTCTCACATCTCTGAGGTCGAAATATTTTGAAAGCCAATTCCTCGTCTGGGGCCACGAAATAAGGTAAGGAAGAAAAGAAGAAAATTTTATTTATTTATTTATTAATATATTTTTTAAAATTTTTTAAAATTAATTTTTTACATTAAAATATTATTACTCTTTGTCTCTGTTTTTTTTTTTTTTTTATTGTCTTCTCGCAGGGCCCATATCTTCATCCCTGTCCAGTCTTAAATTACTACAACATCTGTAAGTGGACAATTTCCATGGATCCTGGATGATTAGTCTAGCAATTCAACACCAAATGCAGCTTTCTCAGTGATTTGGCAAACAATGGCTTGACAGGACCAGTGCCAGAATTTCTGGCAGAACTAACAAACCTGAGGAGATTGTAAGTTATCAATCCTTTGCGGTACAAGTCTATACTTACTACAACCAAAATGAGATTGTTAAACAAAAATGACAGAAATTTGGAAGGAAACAAGCTCTCAGGTTCAGTTTCTTTGCCTATGATTGAAAGTACAATAATGGGTTGCTGATACTAAGGTTAGTGAACTTATTGTTAATTTGATTGTAAGCAAGTCTTTTTCCCCCTTCAATGGCTCTGCATGAAGAATAAATTTCCCTTTTAAATTTCGTGGATTCATTAAAATTGTAATCGTATGATAGGGTGGCTGGAAATCCAAGTCTCTGCCTGTCAACTCCATGCAATGAAGAGAAGAAGAAAAGTATTGTGGCTCCAATTGTTGCAACTGTTGCATCCTTGCTGCTGACCATCTTTATTGCATTGGTTATTTTCTATAAATGCAAAAAGAAGGTATGTGCATATATACTCATATACTAGCAGCATTCTGAAAGGAAACATGAAACACACAAAAAAAAAAAATTGCAGTAATTAAAAGATTGCCATGTCATTCCATTTATAGTCAATTGCTAATGAACAACTCCAATGATTCGTTTAGCTATCCAGACCTCTGTTAATCCTCAAAAGGAAGAAGGTTCGTTGATAAAGACAGACAGCTGCCAATTCACATATCTTGAGATTATCAGGAATACCAATAGCTTTCAGACAGTTATTCAGAAAGGAGGTTTTGGGACAGTTCACCATGGCTACATGGTCAGTGGCACACCAGTTGCCGTGAAAATGCTATCTCCAGGTTCAGTTCATGGTCCAACTCAGTTTTGAATTGAGGTATGATACTTCATCCAATAACTCAAGTTTCACCCTCAAAGGCTTGTTATTATTACAACTGCAAAGATTATGTCTAATGGTAGCTTTTCTGCAAAATGAACTCTGTTTTTGAATAGGCTCATCTCTTGATGAGAGGCCATCATTGGAATTTAGCTTCTTTCATTGGTTATTGCAATGAAGGGACTAATATTGGGATCGTCTATGTGTACGTGGCTGGTGGAAACTTAGAGCAATGTCTACTAGATATTGACCATCCTCATTCCTTCAAGTTCATCACTTGCAAACTGGACGGCCCTCAGTGGTAACGTTAATTTTTGCAGATAAAAGAAATGAGGCCTTGAGTTGGAAAGTCAGGCTGCAGATTGCACTGGATGCAGCACAAGGTCATCAAGCAGACAGATCAATGTAAAACTTAAATTTCTTATACATGTTTGAGTTACAAGTTAACGTAAGCTGATATTAATAAAAAATTTTCTGCAGGGCTACAGTATCTGCATCAAGGCGGTAGTTCACAGAGATGTAAAGAGTTCAAATATTTTGTTAGACAAAAAACTGCAGGCCAAGATTGCCAATTTTGGGCTCTCAAAGCTTTTCCCCAAGTGAAAGCAGGAGTCATATGTCTACTGAGATTGCTGGCACTGTTGGATATGTTGATCCTGAGTCAGTTTTTATGGTCACATACAGAGTATTACATTGACAATGTTTTTCCCAGGATATGCTGACCTTTAATGCAGGTATTATGCATACTACAGGTTGACTGAGAAAAGTGATGTGTATAGCTTTCGAGTTGTTCTATTGGAGCTGATCACAGGCTGGCCTGCAATAATAAAATGTCATGACCAGAACATACATATTGCTCATTGGATTAGTTCATTTTTGGCAAATGGAGATATAAGAAATGCAGTTGATCCAAGGTGAAACGGAAATTTTGACATGATTCTCTCTGGAAGTTTGTGGAGATAGCAATGTCTTGTGTGCCATGAATTTCCATACAAAGACCAACAATAAGCCACACAGTGAAGGGGTTGAAAGTGCGTCTGGAGGCAGAGATGGCAAGAGAACATATACGGGGAGTATAGAGGGCCTAGCAACAAGATCAAGCAATTCTTTTGAAATGAGCATTGTGGATCTTGAAACAGAAATGGGGGGGCCAGACGTGAGGTAGAAATTAGACCTGTATTTCATATAGACTGAGTTTCTTGTACTTATTGAAAAATTTTGTAGAATGCAAGCATCCAAACATATGCATGCATGAGATTGAGACAGTATTTATTGTGATTTGTGGATAATTTCAGCACTTTTAGTATACTAATTCTCCATATTCCAACAAAGCTTTTTCTTCTTCTTCACCAGTAGTTGTTGCTTTCCCCAAACTAACAACACTCAAATTCGATTGGATGGAAAGCTGAGATGAGTGAAATGATTATTATAATGATAATTATGATGGCACTACCAAACCTCCTCCTATGCCATCCCTTTGCTTTTTGCAAATTTATCAATGCCCATGGTTAAAGGCATTGCCATATTATATTCTTCAAAATACAACACTTCATAGGCTACGAATTAAATATAGTGATCTTTTGGGAGCACGCTACAACGGCTGGGCTAGAGAAGATTGGTTCAAAATCTCTTACATCCCTCATGTTATAAGGACTTTGAGAACTAGAAGAAGAATATAAAGAATATTCTTCCAAGAACTGAGACCAAAAAATAAGGTAACGAAAAGAAAATTTTATTTATTTATTTGTTTTTTAAAATTTATTAAAATTAATTTTCATATTAAAATATTTATTTATATACATTATTACATATCTTCACTTTCTCTCTTGTAGTTTTTTAGAGTTCAATAACATCTCATACATGGGTTTGCTACAAAAGAATTAGTTGAAGAATGAAAGATTGCTTATGGCTATACCTGTTTGAAATTTATTTCTTAGTCCTCTTTTTTCTCCTTCTTCTGATTCTCATCATAGCTATTTGATTATATATACCCTTGCAGTTGTTCTTTTCAAAGGCTAATGTTGTGGCTTTTATTGTAGGCTAAATAGATCACTAAAGTTAGAAACACACTAAACAAATTTTGTTTGTTTATTTTTATAAGTATGTCATTTATTTATAGCATTCAAAGATTTTAAAAATTCCTACATATATGAATTTGAAACTTTAATGGATATAAAGCACAACAATGGCTAAATATTGAATGAACAGAAGGGACCATCCTTTACCCAATCAATATGCATTTAAAGAGCTAGGAATGAGTCCTTTTTCCAAATCTCAGTGTAAAGTTTCTAGACTTTCATGATATTGCCATACCCACCTGAGCAAAGCTTTTAAGCATGATCAAGCAAACTAGAACCAAGAAGGGCAACAAGCATAATTGATTAGGCACATGAAACATATGTTACTTTAACCAAGTGAGCTTGATCAACTCTGAACATGTCATAACTACTATTAACTCGTGCAGGAAAAATAAAATAGGGAATGTAATGTAATAAACCTATTTCCCAAAATGCCTATGCTTCCTTTTTCTTATCTAAAATGAACATTTATTATATTACATTTTATTGTAAAATTGTATCCATCTAGCTGGAAATCATATAGTAAAAAGGAAAATGGTCCTCTCAAATGCATCCTTAGTTATCTAAACTCTAATACTTTTAAGCATGAGGATCGCAAAATATGGGCAGATAGTGCCACGGTTTTAAGGAATTGTGATCATAATAAAGATATCACTTTCAAATATGGCATATTTGAAATTGTAGTAACAAAATCTCTTTGCATTTTGTTAAGAAATATTTATATTGCTTATGGTAAGGTTTACGACAGTTAGGTTTGCTTTTAATTAATTATTTATTTTTTTGAATCATGAAAATCATCAAACTTTTCAATGTAGTATTTACATTATTCTTTTACACTAAAAATATTCATTATTTAAATTGTTTGTCATTAGAAATGTCTATTATGATTTATTAAAAATTCATGTAGGTGCTTTCTTATTTTTAATTCATATGGACAGGATTTATCAATTAACATGTTTTTGGGGGAAACATCATTTTTATTACTCGTTTCCATCATAGATCTAGTTCTTTTTACCCGTTTAATCGGCAATGTGCAGGTACTAGAAAATGCTTTATGCTTGAGTTGCTATTCATACTACTAAGTTTCTTCTTTTATCCAATTGTTTGTTATTACCCTACTCTCTCTCCCAAAAATTAAAGGTATTTTTGCCTTTTGGTTTTTAATTTCACTACAAACATTAAATCATTTAGTATTTGTTTATACACAGAAGACATACCTTCAATCTCTTACCACGAAACTCAAAGAATAGAGACTTAACTGAAAGGATACTGAGAAGTGGATAAGACATTGCCAACTCTCAATATAAGTGGCTTACTACTCTGGAGCAAATGAAGGAGCTAAACCATAATAATTGCCTACTAATCTTTAGTGAGATATCTAGCACCACCTATGCTTAGGTTTCCTCTCATACATATAGTTTTAGGGAAAACATTTGGAGTTCTACTTGGGGTGACAATGTTCATCTATGGAATCCAACCTATTTCTCAATAATTGTGTTGCACAAACTAATTGACTTGATAATTCTACTTTACCCATGAAGTGCCCTTGCTTGATATATTATACATGTTATCTGATTCAAAATGATAAGTAGTCTTTCATTTTAATGCATCTTAGAGATATATGCTAATAAGTCAAGTTAGTCCATTTCTTTTTAGCATAATAACCTCTTACTTTTATTGTTTTTAGGTCTCATTCTTCATATAGATAGATGATCAGTTGCTTAATGCTATAGTCTAATATCGTCTATAAGCATGGGAGACACTTATATTTGTTTGTGAGAGAGACCCTATAACAAAAATGTTGTTTATTATTAGAGACAGACTAGAGAGTTCTGCAACAAATAGAAGCTAGACAATTTTCTTCAATTCAATTAGATTGAAACCTAGAGACTTTTGCTGGGAGGATTTATTAACATGGGCCTTGCATGCAAAAGGTTCTTTTAACTTGCCTTCTTCGACTAAAACAGTTAAAGCACTCAATAAAGTGGAAGCTTTTATGATGAGAGCTAAAGATCTGAAGTTTGTTACCAACTAATTTAGACACATTTATAGCAAAAAGTTGCAACATACCTTTTACTATCATTCCCATCATTGGAGAACATGGTTGTCTGCTCTATACATGCTGTTTGGCATTGGCAAAAGAGAAGGATGGTGGAAAATAGTCTTTCCATGTTGAAGTCCTTTGCTTGCAAGAGTTATGAGGTTGACAAAATAAAGCACCAAGAAAATACCACTTTCTCGGAAGGAAAGAGGAGTGACTTTAAATAAAACTGAGAAGGAACCAATTGGAAGCTCATGCATAACATCACTGGAATTTATAATTATTTATTTCCATATCTCAAGATATTATAGTGTATCATTATTTTCATTTTAAAAGTCCCAACTTTGTAATGTTGGCAAACATCATTTTGTTTTCCCCTTTCTCATTCAACAACAATTGCAAGAGATTGAAATTCGCCAAAGATTACTACTTCTTGTTTATACAATTAATCCTTCATACATACTCAAAGATGTAATCTTTAATGGGCTTTTAACCTTTTTCATGTCAGTGTAGTTTTTAACCTTACTTCATTGTGGTAGCAATAAGTAGAGTGCTAAGAAGTCAAATCTCTGCTTCAACTTAAATAGTCATAAAAGAGCAAAGGTGTGATAAAATAATATTGAGGGTAATCATATGATAATATTCATGCGTAAGGACATATGAATCAAGAATTAAACAAACCAAAGTACAACAAAGTAATTGTGACATGATCACTAAGGATAAATTGTCATCACCTGTTGGAACTCTCCATAAACAACTTCTTTCCATAAATATTTTGTTGTTATTTAAATGAACACAAAACTTGTCTACCCAACAAAACATTAAATTTATTTCTAAAATGAAAAATCTCAAATTTAAATTTTTGATCATTAAATTAAAGAAAAAATTTGAATGCATATACAAATAATATACACAAGTAGCCATAAGGAATTTTTATATTACATTTAACTATATGCATAATTTACATATAGTATAAAATATTTTAAATATAGTATAAAAATTCTTTATATACACTAATTTTGTATATAACCAATGATTCTTTAAACCAAAATAGTCATCTTATGAAAAGGAGAGAGACAAGAAAGTTAAGAAATGAAAGTATTCCTTTTAACCACTTCAATGTTGGTAGTATTTGATCCACAACTCATGCATTTGACCTTTCGACTTAGGTTAGCTTTGTTCAAACCAAGATTGGGAACTTAAAGCCCCATTTGGCCATGTGAAATTGGGCAATTCATAATGAAGTGTAAGCTTCTATTTAGGCGTGCTTTTGATCTTGTAAGTAGAAATAGCAACAATAACGGTAGTCATTCACAAGCAAGTGATGTATGATTTAGTGGGCTCATGTCATCCCTACTCTTAAGTTGATGAGTTTCATTAAAATATATAACTAGACACAAGTTCACATTCTATAATAATAATAATCATTTATTATTAAGTATAAACAAAAAATTAGAAAATAATAATTAACAATTATAATTATATATTTATAAATTTATATTATTACTTCATAAATTGTGTTTATTTTTTACAACTTCATAATAATTTTTTTTTTTAAGTTTATGGACATAAAGGTGGAGGCTTCCCATTTTATTTTATAGTTGAGTTAGTGTAGGACTCTAATTTGGCTTAGGCATAGAATCATGAACATAGGAAGAAACTTAGAGTTACGGCACACTTAGAGTTCAATTAGAGGTGACCTTAGGTTAAACTTTAGATCTCACTCTGCAATTTTGTGGTTTGTAGCCCTGAGGTCATATCTAATGGTTATTTATTACCAGAATTACTAGTAAGACTATTAAGACAATAATTAATAATAACTTTAGGTCACATTCTTTTGTATATTATGTTTTCACCATTAATGAATAATGATCATACCATCTCCAAATAGTACTTTAACAGTCAAAAATTTGTTAATCGTGAATTCTAAATTTTAAATTAAAAAATGTTTTGCAAATAATATTAACAAATTAGATTTTTTATATTATAAAAATAGTGGTGAATTTTTGTTAATAGATACTTTTAATTTGATAATTAAAAATTTGACCATTTATTAAATAATTAAATATTATATAATTATTTTTTAATTTTTATCACAATTTTTTTATTATAACTCATAAGTATTAAATTCAAAAATTTAGATATTATTTTTAATTATTTATTAAAATTATATGTATTACTCAAATACAATAAATAATTATGTAAAACAATTAAACTATTAATTGTATACTTTTATACCACATATGTCTCTTGAATTTAAATTTTTAGAGGCACAACTTTTCCTATATATTCCTTTTTTTTTCTATTAATTTTGAAAGGTTCTATAGTTCAAGACATTGTACAACCATGACAAAGGGGGCATGCTTTCATGTGCAATTGAATCCTCTCTCCAAAGAGGGAAAGTCAAAATTTGCAAACTAAGGACACCAAAGGACGCTAGGATGACAATTGGCAAGGCCCCATTATTTATTATTTGAGTATTTTCCTTCACTTTTTATCGTATAGAATCTAAAAACCCTTAAAGATTATCTTGTTGATATTAAGATTTTGTCTAATGTCTTTGACCCAGATGGTTTCATGCACTAAATTTAGGAGCATGCTTGTGTAAATCATGTAATTAAGGAATTGTCCTTCATTTTGGGTATTTCAAATCCTTGTCAATTTACATGATTACCCATCTTACCAAAAAAAAAAGGGATCATTTTAGATACTAAAATGCAGAAAAAGAACCACATGACATAGAAGTTTAGTGCTATTTTGGGCGATTTTACATACTTGCCCGAATTTATATTCTTACGACACATTCTCCTCCCTAAAAAAATATAAGGTGAGCGATTAAGGTACATTATTAAGTACAAGAAAAATTTAGTATTAATCACCATTATTTAAGTTATTATTGTTTAAATGATAAATTCTTTCCATAAATTCAACAAATAATCCCTAACTTGAACCTGCATAAATAATAATTAATATTCTTTGTCTATATATATATATATATATATAGTTTTTTTGGTTTGGGTTATACGTGGGAAAAGGAAATTTCTTTGTGATGGTTAAATACGAGTTGGCCCCCTAATGCCTAATGGAATGGAAACTGTAGAGTGACCTTGTAACAGTGAGTCAAATCCATTTCTCATTTCATAATGACCATAAACTTTGTGGTCACATTGTCATTATTAAGCTTGGCATCAACTTCAAATAACTCTATATATATATATATATATATATATATATATATATATATATATATATATATATATATATATATGATAACAAAAGAGAATATAAAGGGTAAAAAGAAACAGACTAAGCCCAAATAGCTACCCCTCGAGACAGCAACTCCATATCAGCTGTTTTTAAAATTTTTTTTTTTTTTTTTTGGAGCTCCTATGCAGGTCTTCTAAACCTGCAATAATCAGCCACAAACACGATCAGATGCATACAAAGAGAACCAGCTATCATAACTTATTATTTATGTGTAACTTTTACGCTAGTTGATGTGTTTTGTCAATATCATTTGGTTGTAAAATTCTTTTAGTGAAAATTTTCTATTGGAATAACGTATGTGGCATTCAAGGGCCATGCTTGGGTAAGAAGATGAGGTCAGTCAAAATTCAAGCATCCCCACCAAGCATATACATAGATCTCAGCCAAGAACTAAACCAAGGCGTCAAATTCTCATTTTCATTAGTTTGCTTCCTGCACTAATGAAAATGAGAAGCACAAGTACAAAAAGGAAAGCCTAAATTCCTGAAGGCTGAAGCTTTGGTAAGACATCTTCATCTCAAGCAGTAAAACAAGCACTAGAAAGCCAAAGCAGTTGGTCAAATATTAGAGGCAGCTCCATAGCATGGCCGGTCACTCCTTATTCCTTCCATCTAGTGCTTCCTCATTTTGGACCGAGCATATCTGCGGTGAGAAACACCATATCTGTCATACTAAAAAATTCTAACTACAATGAAAATGCCTTAAGGAGAGTTGAGACTAAGTACTCTATGTGCATGCCGCCTCGGTCCGATGACGGTAACAATGTGCTTTGAAGATTTTCCATGGCTCTACTAGCTTGATCAATTTCCTGCCACATAGGGACAAGGCGGTATGTATACACAGTAGTTAAGCAGGCATGAATTTTAAGTATGATGTGTTAATAACATGAAAGCATGAGATGCTCCAGAGCATACAAGAGCCTTTATTCTATGTATTGGGCACAAGGCTAAAAATCTCTAGGCAGTGCCTCCTCAGGTGCTATCCAAGACTTTCTTAGTGAAGGCAATGGCAAATTCCCTCCAACGCTAAGCAGCAGAGGAAGAACCAATGTAGCCAAACTTAGACACAGAATGATTTTCTCTATTGCTTATAAATACATACGTTTTTGGGCATCAGGATACCATTGGCAGCATCAAAATCAAAGCCTGTTTTGCCAGAATTAATACCTCAAAATCAGCAAAGGCAACTGGCATTCCGCCTCTAGCACGCATTTTGAGTATGTTGAAACCAGGGTATCTGAAATCAAAAGATTTAAACAATGAAATCATCTAATTGGCAACCTACTCATTCATCAATATTATAGGAATATGAACTTGGAACAAAGTATGAAATGAAGGATAGACTCCACTTCAAAAGATCAATTCTCAATGCTAATAACATATCAATCAGAACTTACTGTGATAGAACTTGCTTCAGTTCATCTTCAGTGCAGTTTGGACCTAGATTTGCAATGAACAAAGTAGAACATGGCTGAGCGCCTCTTTCCACATTCTTTTCTGAATGCTCCTGCAGCAAACCATTTCATTTCAATACAGAGTCCACAATTTCCACAACTCTTAGATGCTAGAATTCAGCATCCATTCCCTGTTTTCCCCCACACTACCAAAAAATGAAAAGAGCCCAACAACAAGGATGAAGACGATGCAGTGAAACAAGCCTTTTGACAAACATGCAGAATGGCTTTAGAAGGACTCAGGCAATAGCATTTTCTTACATTTACAGCAGCTGCGGTATTTTCAGGTTCACCTGCTGTTCACTGCATATTAGCAGACATAAAAATTTCTCAGGGAAGTGATAACAAACCTCAAGGACTTAGTTCATACATATTAACAGGAAGAGAGAAATAGCGGAGATGCGCCAATAGATTCACAAGAACTCAGTTAACATTCTTTGCATCTTGATTGTATACACTTAATTTTAAGTTTATCAGTAAATATAAAGTGATTTCAACCTTTTTGCATTCACTGAATCACTCTGGTCTGCAAAGTCAGTATTGTCTGTGGTCGGTGATCCATCAGAGTCACTGTCTCCTGTGTGTGCAAAACAAGATTCAGCATGATGCATTCATGGTTGTAAAATATGCACACTTCTCTTAGTAATTCAATGAAAGGAGATAAAATAAGAGCTACGAATATAAAAGATCAAGCTTGTAACTTGAAAAGCCAACTCAAATGCAAAAAGGTGCAGCATGATATCATTTCCAGGGGGATAGTGCCCACATGATAGTAAAGTATAAGTGTCTCTCTTAGAACTTCTAAAAGAGAAGGAAGGTGAAATATGATTTAACAATATAATCATAAAGGATCAAAGTTATAATGTGAAAAGCCAATTCAGAAACAAATGGGGGGAAGGAAACTACAGATTGTAAACATAGGCCACTTATATTGATATCAGACTAAGTAATTACCATCATCATTTGATGTCTCTTGAGCATTAGACTTTGTTTTAGTTCGCATATCAATAACAACATAGGCTCCACTACCTGTAGAAGAAAAAACTACACTTGAGAATCTCAAATGCACTTGTGGCAAGTATCAAATAGTTTTAACCAGGAAAACAGCAACCCAGTACCAGGTTTGCGTTTTCTCCTTGAGTTTGATCTTGCAAGCTCAATGTGCAAAGTGGAACCAGCTTGAGGATCAAATTTCACTCCCTAAACATGCTCAACAAAGAAGAATGGGTACCATAAGGCACAAATATTTCGGAGCTCAAATACCATCACTGTACTTAAAAATTTTATAGTCTTCATGCCCAAAAAAATCAAAAACAAAATGGAGCAATTTCAGTTCATGGATTGATATTGCTCTCATCTCAGCAAATCTCCATTCATTGTTTAAAGCCAAAAAAAAAAATCCAAGAAATAAGGTGTCAAATATCCATCACTTTGTTCTTAAAGGAGGGAAAAGGATGATATGATTCTCACATTTAAAGAGTGCATTGCTGCGATTGCCGATTGGTGATTAAAGAATGTAGCAAATGCAACAACCTGCAACCAAAGAACACAAGAAAATCAAAAAACTAAAAAAAAAAAGAGGTTTCATCTTTCCCATCTCTGACTACTATACATTAAGTTAAATACTCTTTCAAAACCTCTAAAGCAAATCCAATGGAGCCTCAACCGTCGAATAACCATATACCCACTAATGAGCTCAGTGGTACTAAAGTGGTCTTCACTGCCTATTGGTCTCGAGTTTAAGTCCCTATTCAGAACCAGTATTTAAAAAAAGGAACATACACAACATTGCAATTCTCGTGAGAATATTAAAAAGAGTTCACTGAAATCGTTGCAAAAAAATCCAAAAACACTACCAATAACTTAGAACACAAAAGGGGCAATTGACAAACTGGTCAATTTATCTAATTCAATGATTCTAGGAAAATTTTCTTGGAAAACAAACAGAATGTGGGCTAACCATTAAAACCCCACCGAAAAAAGTCACTGAAATTATTGCAAAAACAATTCCGATAAATTAGAACAAAAAAGGGCTATCAACAAACCGATGAATGGATCTAATTCAATGATTTTAGGAAATTTTTCTCGGGAAACAAACAGAGAGTTTGCTACTTTTTCTGGGACAGCGGAAACTAGTGGTGGGTAGTTAGTTGGTTACCTGATTGCCACGGCCAGTGTACTTGAGCTGGCAAGAGTCGAAGCCAGGTCGTCGGCGGAAAAGGTTATGAATCTCACGCGCCTTCACGTCGTCCGGCAGCCCCGACACGAACAGCGTGTTTATCCCATTCGCGTCCACCGCTATTTGCTGTTGCGTTGGCAGCGGCGGTGGTGGTTGCATTGGCTGGTGGAGATGATAATAAGGATCGTACGGCTGATGAAGATGCGCCATTTGATTACTGTGGAACTGTATTGACAACCGTGATTATACAACAAGTCAGTCAGTGGGATCCAACGCGGTGGCAACGCTGTCCGCGGCGCCGACGCAGGCGGTGGCTGAGAGAGAAGATATGAGGAACTGAGGAGGAGGAGGATTGGAAAACAAATTATGTTATTCCTAAATTAACCTTCGGCTTTATTAAATTTAAGGATTAAAATGAGAATTGTTTTTAAGAGTTTATTTTATATTTAAAATTATTAATTAAAAATATTTTTTATTTTTTATTAAATTAATTTTTTTTAATTAAATGTTAAATTATATTAATTTATTAATATTTTTTAATTTATATTGTATTTAATTAAAAATTATACTATATTAAATATTTTTATATTAAAATATAATTTTAAAAATAAAAATTTAGATTAAAAAATTTAATAATAAATAAATTTTTAAAAAATAATAATAATAAATATTATTTTAAAAATAATTTTTAATTTAATAATTTGATAATTTTTTATATTTTTTATATTTTTTTATATTTTTTATATATTTTTTTAAAATAAGTCAATAATTATAATTATTAATAATTAAAATTTTTTTTTAAATATAATCACTATTTTAAAATAATTTTATTTATTTAATACAAAATTTTAATTTTAACATTAATTGTCATAATAAATTTTTTAATTTAAAATTTAATATAATTAAAATTTATTTAATCATTTATATTATAAATTTTTAAATTTAATTATTAATTAATTAAAAATTAACTCATTTATTTGTTTTTTATAAAATTAATATATAATAATTGATATGGTTATTAATTTATGAGTTAGAAAAATTTTTATATTATTTTTTAAAATAATACGAAAATTTCTTCAAGATTTTACGATAGTTATCAAGATTTTAAATTTGATTTGCTCATGTGACCGAAAGGAGCAATGCTTTTATATGTATAGCAAGTGGTTATTGGCGTGTCGTTTATGTATGAATATCTGAAACTTCCGTTTCCCTTCCACAAAGAAAGAAAAAAATGTGCCCCCAACCCACAGAAAGAGCGCTTTTCACATTACATTAAAAACAATAGCTTTTTCCACTGATACCAAAAAAGATGGATGCGGAAATATCCCGCCCCGCCTAAATGGCAAGAACCACAGCAAACACCCTGGCGAAAAGGAAAACTAGAAAAGGCAAACACATGCATTCTAAGCTTTGATAGCTTACATATGAAAATAATAAATAAATAATAATAATAATAATAATAGTAAATGAGAGCAGGTATGGTTGGATGATACGCACTGCCTTCTGGATACAAATAAACAAAAAAGAATATGGTTTGTATTACAAACATAATACGTCACAGCTGTTGAGAGAAAGCGGGAAAAGTTGAGTTTTGCAGGTGAATTCACGGTTACCAAGAAGCACGTTTTGTTTAGGTACATTTCTGAAAGGGACAGATATCTGAAGCCTGGAGGACTCACGTACCTACCGTTAAGCAAAGCATCAAATGAAAATACGTGTCAGGTAGTCATTGGTCCTGCTGTTCGCAATATTTTCAACTCTGCCAATCGGGACAACACATGCAATTGCCGATATCATTAAGACCTCTAAAATAAATATGGAGAAAAATGAAAAAAAAAAAAAAAAGAAATAGAGATTAGTGTCAATTTGAACCTCACGAGGTATTAAAAAAAAATTATTTTTTTTTTATGGTTAGTGGTATTTACAATTATTACACATATTTTTTTTTACTTTCGACCTAAACTATATCTAACCTCTGTTTTTCATATATCTAACTTGAATATTACAGAATTTGCACCACATGGTGTTATTGAGATGGTTGTTAAAGTTACATGTGCATCAATTTTTGCTTTTTATTGCATAACGAAAGCACCTCGATCTGATTGCCGGAGATCAAAGGAGTTGTTGTCTCACATTTTCACTCCCAAAGCCATGAAACACGAGGCAGCTTGAATATTGGCTCCTACGTACTGTTAACACGTGATTTCAAAGGTAATTTATTATGAACGTGAAGACAAAACAAAGCTAACCAATTCAGTAGCACCGTAACATTGATTAGCCATCCACGTGATACAGTCCCATCTCTTTTCAGCAGCAATTAAAATTGGAACCCAAGAGAAAGAAAGGCACGGATATATGTCATTAATGTAAATTGTTAATTACAGTTAATTATTATGATAATTCATTATAATTGTTTAACTTCCTAGTTTGGATTATTGTATGGGAAAAAGTAAACTGTTCATGTCGGCCCGACACAGAACTTTATTTTTGGTTTCTACGACCAAGCCACGGCTGTTTCTCTCAACACGACCAATCATTTATCGTTAACAACACGGCGTCTTGGTTCGTAAGTTTATATAAAACGACGGGGTTTCAATCTAGTCGGCGAGACATGACCCGAGATGCTGATAAGTAAACGTATAGCCACACGTTGTGTAAAGGTTCGAATCTTTATATTATATTATATTATATTTTCTCTTTATAAGAAATAGATTAAATAATTTTTAATTTGGGAGTATAAAATCGAAATGTAAATTGAACGAATGACCATTTGCTTTAATACTTTATGCCTTCAAACATATAATTATGTTAAAAAAATCATTTTACTAAATCATATTGATGATGAATTTTTGTTGAAATTAAAGATTAAAAAAAGAACGAAAATATCTAGGCAAAGTGGAACGACAAAAGCGAGAAACGACAAGTCGAAGGGGAAACAGAATAATTTTGAGTAGACTCAACCCCAGCCACCCAACCAATTCATAAATATCTATCGTTAACTGTATATTTTCAAACATTATAATGTGATGCCAACTGTCCGATTGTTCCCCGCACGCCACCCAATCGCTACGAAAATGGTTTTCCTCACAGTCAATATAATTACGCATAAAATTATAAAAATATATGATAATAATGGTGACCACAGTACAAGAATGCGACTATTATTAATAAGATAATTCAAATTTAATTTAATGTAAAAAATACAAATTAAAACATATTATTTAATTTAAAAATTTTATATTTGAATTAAATTATTATTATTATATTTAATTATAAATTTTTGTAAAAAAGAGGTATCTGCTTTTTATTCACGCGCTTATGGTAACAAATCTCTACAGGAGAAAACGTGTTGCAATGTAACACCTCACGCGGCAAGATAAATTCTTGCGTGAAACAATTTCTCAACGACGGCGTTCCACGATTACATAACGGCGTGCGTTCCGCCTTCGACTCCTTTTTGACTTGGTCTTTTGGTTTCAAGAGAAGATGTGACGACGAATGCGCTTGCGTTGCGTGTTGCGTGTTGCGCGTGCTTTAATCGTTGGGATTTTGTTCGATTTATGTCCAAACGACGCCGCGTGTTAATTCATTTGATCGTGTTTAAGGAAATATTGTGCGCATGAGTTTCATGCAAATTACCAAAAAAACAAAGAAAAGAAAAGAGATTCTAGAGGTCAATGCAGCCATTGCCACCGGCCAATAAAAAATAAGATATAAAAAATTTAATTTAATTTAATTGTAAAAATTAAATTTAATTCAGTTAATTTAATACTGTAAACAAAGTTTAATAGAGATTTTGAAAAAGGGAATTCAATTAATTTAATTGCAAAAAAAAAAAAAAAAAGAAAAATAGATGCATACACGTGAACTAAATGGGGATTAATTAAGGATAACAAAAGAAGACAAAAGAGTGGGTTAAAAAAAGAGCCAATCAATAAAGGCATTCTTTATAAAAAGAAGCATATAAAAAGCCTCTCTCTTCAATTATGTTTGGTTGGTGAGAAACGGAAGGAAAGCATAAGAAAATCTAACCTGTTGAATTTTTTTTTTCCTCTTCAATCTCTCTCTTTCTTTGCTTTGTTTGGAAGCCGAGAAATCGAAGCAAAAGAAGAGAAAAAAAAAAAAAAAAGAAACATCTCTGTTGTTCTCTCTTCCTCTTTCATTTTCTTCTTTGAGAAGGAAATTACTCTGTTTCGTTGCTGAGAAACCAAAGGGAGAAAAAAGGAGAGAGCAAAAGAGAATTTCTCTCTCTGTCTCTTATTATTATTATTGTTTGAGAAGTAAATTACTCTCCGTTTGGTTGCCGAGAGACCGAAGGAAAAAAAAGGGAGAGAAAAAGAGAATTCTCTCTTGGTTCGTATGAATCTCTCTCATTTGCTCTGTGGATGATGTGAAATGGACAGTGAATCGAGCTACTTGACGTTGGGAGAGAAGCTGTGCGCTGTGATAATACCTTTCGTGGGAATAATCGAAGCCGTGATATTTGCTTTCGCCGGCTGCTTCGATCACCACCGTCACCGTCGTCCCAGCGTCCGCCTCCACTTCTCCTTTGGCGACCTCGTTCGCATCTCCCGCGGCTCTCTATGTCCGTATACGCTTTCTCTTTTTCCTCATCCATTACCATACATACATGCATGTATAAAATTATATATTTATGTATGTATGTATGTATATGATGCATCTATGTACATGTATTGGTTTTATATATATAGAACGGCAGTTGCATTATTAGGGTCTTGCTTGGTTTAGTTGGACAGCTGGGTAAAATAGATAATGTTTTAGAGAGAGGAAAAAAATTTTATGGGGCACTAATTAAACTCTTGGTATGGCATGTGATGGTAGTTGGTGGAAAATTTGAGTAAAAGTCTTCGGAATCTCTTAGTTTTTCTAATGTTATTGGTAAATGTATATATGTGGGTATGGTAATGTAATTGAGTTGGTGACAATTGCAGTTACTGTGAATGAAGTGGAGGCGTTGCTCGTGTTGTTCAAGAGATTGAGTAGTTCAATTATTGATGATGGACTCATACACAAGGTAATATCTCCTTTTCCTTTCAAGTTATAGAATTAATTTCCATTTTTGGTGTATGAACAATTTGGAATGCCTTTAGGAACAGAGTAGGAGTGTGGATATGCGTGTGTTAAACTAATATTTTGGATGATTGAGGGTAACTGTAGCACCTAAGTAACATAATTTTCTTTTTATGTTTTTGGATTCTTTATCATTTGAAGGAAGAGCTTCAGTTGGCACTCCTGCAAACTCAGAGTGGGGAAAACTTGTTTCTCGACAGGGTAATTCATTGCAACAGATTTATATAATGTGCAATGTGGATTGATTTGCTTGAGATACAGATATTCAAATGCCCATATGATCATTTCATAATAAATTGCAAGCTACTCATGGAGACCAAATAAGCAAAGCATGCCAAGAACCTGTCTGATGGTCATGCAAATATGTGCAGTAAAGAACTGTAGATAAGCTTCTGATGCATTTCTCTGTTTATTTTCGTTTGTTTTGTGTTGGTTTATCCATACTGGGATAAGGAAAAACATTTTATGTGTGTTGTTCTGCAAGTATAAACACATTGGCCCTGTGTCGTTTTAGCATTGCAAACCAGATTTCCATGGATACTATGGCTGTTGTGCTGCTATAGTTCTTTGGCATCATATGTGCTGATATTTATCTCTTGTTCCTCTTGTCTATTGATTTGTGGTGCTTTTGAGTTCATTTAGTGACTGAAGCTTCCTTCGGTAGGTCTTTGATCTCTTTGATGAGAAGAAAAACGGAATTATTGAGTTTGAGGAATTTGTCCGTGGTCTCAATGTTTTTCATCCTCGTGTCCCTATAGATGATAAAATTGATTGTGAGTATTCAGCAAGAGCATTTAGTTGTTTCTTAATTTAATCTGACTGGAATTGAAATCATTTTCTCTAAGATACATTAATTCCTTTGACCCTTTAATTTTATGCAGTTGCATTTAGGCTGTATGATTTGAGACAGACTGGATATATTGAGAAGGAAGAAGTAAGTACACTGCAAGCTTGGATATATCTGAAACATGAGTTATGTAAGAAAAAAAGTCTGTTTCCCTACTTGTTTCCCTCCCACAGTATCAATCTGTTAAAATGCTTGATCTTGTGTTCACCATTAGATGAGGCGAAATTTGTTGTTTCTTAGACTCGGATTATATCATTTTCTTTTCTGTTGCACTTTACTTGTGGGACAGATATTATTTCCAACAACATGCCCCCACAACGTAGGAGCCTCATGCACTGGAAATGCCATGCCCTTTTTCATTTGTTTAGCTATTGACTATTGTGTTAGCTTTCAGGTCCGGCAGATGTTGAATGCCATATTGTTGGAATCTGGTATCAAGCTTTCAGAGGAAACTCTTGAAGCTATTATTAATAAGGTGGAGAAGGATTTTCCCTGCTGACTAGTCTTTTTGTTCATCAACTTCTTCCTTTATCTATGTTTGGTTTAGTTGTTCGAAAACAGCAAGTAGCTAATAATTGATCGATAGATTTTAACTGTTTATGTTCACATATACATGCCCTACCCTTTGAAGTTTTGAGTATTCTTAGAATATTTGTTTTATTTGCCCAGACATTTGCAGATGCGGATGCTGACAAGGATGGTAAAATCAACAAACAGGAGTGGAAAGAGTTTGCAGTCCGGAATCCTTTGCTCTTGAAGAACATGACTCTTCCTTATTTAGAGTACTCTCTTCCTCCCTTCACCATGTGTTACTGTTATGATCTACTGTCCATACTTTTTCTTTCAAGCTTAACCCCATTTTTTGGCTCGTTCCTTCATCTCAATTATTCAGAAGCATATCACCTTCACGGCATCATTTGGATTAGAATTTAATTGCATTCACCGGTTACCATAAAAAATATCCCAAGAACACTCTAACCCAAACCATTTGAATGTTTGTAATTTCCAGGGATATCACCACTGTATTTCCAAGTTTTATTTTCAATACTGAAGTTGATGATTGAAGATCTTGGCACAACCTTTTGCCTAAACTTGGGATGCTAGTGACAAGTCAAACTACCAAGAGCCGCCTTTGCCCGGCCAAGACAGTAAACGGAGTGCATGGGGAAGAAGACTGGTATTCCACACATACACACACTTGTGTATCATGTTTCTGTTGCAGTATAGTCATATTTATTGCTAAAATTGCTCAATGTTTCATATTCCATTTTTTCACATTTGCTCTTGAGCGTCTAGCACAGAAAACTTGGGTTAGCCTTTTTACTTTTTTTCTCAAGGATAGACGGTCATAGAAAGAAACGTCTTACCGGCTCTTGGGAATACTCCATTGGATAAGAATTAAAATGAAGAGAATTATCTCACAATGTAATTGACCATCGGCCTCTTAATTAAAAAAAAAAAAAAAAAAGTCTTAGCAATGAATAGAATAGTCTATCTTACTTCAACTATTTTTTATTTTTTATTTTTTATTTCTTCATGTACAATAATTTAGATGCAAGCATGCAATTATCCCGCAAATGTAACCTTAATTTTTGGCCTGAACCTCAATTTTGTCTCATTAGCTTGAATATTTTATGTATTTTTTTGGGTTTGTATGAATTATATTTTGAATTTTAGATCTTAAATTAAGAGCTTAGATATCTCTGATAGCTGATTTTTTTTTTTTTTTTATATTTACCGTTTGGTCATTCGTCTATCTCTCTGTTTAGGCACATTAACGTTTCTTGGGCTTGGGTTATGTTGTGGGCCTATGTCAACTGAAATAGAAAATGAATGATCTCTACTACAGACCAAAGTGAAAAGAGCAAAACATGGGCTTCTTTTTATTGTAAGCAATTCCCAAGCCATTCACTTTACTGAGACCCAAAAAAAAAATGGTGGGGGGGCAAAACAAACTTATTTGTTCTGCTAGAGGGTTAATTTGCATTGTTTTAGAAATTCTTGAACTGAAATTGACAATTTTTGTTTAATAACATCCAATGAAACAAGTTGAAAAATTCAATCCATCCATCCATCCTATCAAATTCAAAAAATATTTTCATAATTTTTGTATGCTTTCTATTTTAATCAATAGAAACTAAAGACTGATAAAAAAGTGTAAAGACATCAAGAAATGATTCCATTGTTAGGCTTCTCATCTACAAGGGCCCCCAAGTTTCACTTGTTAAATTAAGAATTTAAGATGGTAAGCAAACCCCATTAAAAGAAACTAATAAACTAACAAAAATAAATAAATAAACAAAAGGCTTCCATCAATTTGCACTAAAAAATAAAAATAAAAGGAAAGAAATGGTTCTGTGGGGCACATGAACACAGATCGGCATCTTGCGCAAATTAACAACACTAAATTTGATGTAAACCATATGATCATCTTAGACGTACGTTTGCAATTTTAGTTGTTAATTGTGAATTATAAATTAAGAAACTAACAATATCATTATAATAATTATAATAGTGTGACAGCGACATGAACACATCAAATTGAGCACCACATGTAACTTTTCTGAATGCTTATTGAAAGATGACAAACATTTAGCTTCTTGTTGATGCCTCTCGCCTCACGTATGCACTGTGGCCAATCCTTATCATTTTCAAATTCCTTCAGTCTTCTTGTTGTTGGATTTAGTGAATTATTGCAAGTTGCTCTCTATTAAACCTTTTTGTAGGCCAAAAAAGTTTCTGCTTTAGTGGCTGATTAACTTCAAACATCAAGAGGGTCTACTGTGCTTTTGACCCAAATTGGCATTCTTCTCTTCATTCTCACAGTCGGGAAATTCACAATGGTATCTTCCTCTGCGAGCCACCTTCATGTAAAACAACAGATCAATCAATGCTATGGATACCTTATAAAAATCCCATTTTCATTGATAAACTAAATTTAATGATTTCCCAACCAAAAGCAGTCAAATCAATCAGGTTGGACCAGCATTTTTATTTTATTTTTATTTGTTCCTTTCAATGTTGGACCAATTCTACACATTGGTTTGAACACTTGATGCCCGTCCAACCCTATCTCAATCATGATTCAACTATCAAATATATCCTTGATGGTCGAGGGCTTTTTCCTATGCATACTCAAATATTCTACAGATGCATCCATCTTGATCTCGGAATCTTCTTTGTATATGCCCATAATCCAATTATTTATGTGGGCCAAGTAGTCATCATTCATCTTAGTAAGCAAGTGAAATAAAAATGTGATCACAAAGCAATCTCTTAAAATTGCAGCCTGAGACCCCAGGGATTATAATGATAATAATTATTGCAATAATAAGTAAATTATAGAATTTGTGGCTGCATTAACCACAACAACCCTAATTGATGACACTATCTAAAGTTTTTCATTCAGTAAGGTTAAATAAATAAAACAACATTCTCGTGCATGAAACTTCTAAACTATTGTGTCTGTGGAAAGATCAAATATACCCAATCATATCAGTTACATAGGCATTTACCTAAATTGAGTGACAAAATGGTGTAAGAAGATGGAAGTTTCCAGCCTGGCCAGGTCTGCCCCAGGACATAATCTTTGTCCACCTCCAAATGGAGTGAAGTGACTACAAGTAGGGTCTCTATCCTGTGAAGTAATCTCCTTTCCATGAGTTTTAAGATCAAGAAAAGAAAAAAAAAAAAAAAGTAAAATAGAGAAAAATAATACCAAGGATAAAGGGCCATGACTTACTTGCCATCTCCATGGATTGAACTGGTAAGGCTGGTCATAGTTATTTTCATCAAGATGAACTGATCTAAAATATGCAATTGCACACCATCCCTTTGGTATTAAATACCCTTTAATCTCTATGTCCTTCATGGCCCTTCTCATTACTCCAATAATTATGTTTCCCATTCTTAAAGTTTCTGTAATCACCTGATCAAATGAAGAGGATTTAATTAATCTCTTTTAGTTACTAATAACAATGTTTCTAGTCCTTTTTCAATGGCTGCTAGTTTGAGTTACTTACTAATTGAGTGAATGATAATGACAAGTAATCAGTCCAAGTCAATGGTTCTCCAAGCTGAGCTTTGAGTCTCTTCAATTTCATGTTCTCTTCCTGCCATTGTATCAAGATCCCAATTAAGTAAAAATCATCAGTAAAATCTTTTGACAGTCTAGTATCTACTTAACAAAATTTCCTAGATATTCTTGGTACAATCATATAATTACTGTAAATTAAACAGATAAAACTGTATTAATTTTTATTTGAGATCAATTTCTAATTTAATTTATAAAAAAAAGAAAAAAATAAAGGAAAGAAAAGAAAATAATGTTATTTCATTTATGTAAACCATATCTTGGTTGCTCTTAACAAACATATATAGCAGCAACAATAGTTGTCACAGACCAACAACACAAATGTGACAATGAAAGACTGAAAAAAAAAAAAAAAAACTGAAAATGACATAGTGAAATTGCTGAAAAGCATGCGTATTATATCTCAAATATTATACCGTCAATTGCTTAAGTGCAGAAGGGCAATCTGAAAGGTATTTTACTGCAAGAGTCATGAGGATTGGCACTGAATCCTCCCCTGGAATCATCATATCGATTAAGTTATTGGCAATTAACTCGTCGTTCAATTCTTCACTAACATCGTTAACCAAAACATCTACCACATCCTGTGGTACATGTGATATGCCAACATGAGCATGTCTCTTGGTTTCAACAATCTTTTGCACTAACTTGGCGATCTTCTTCTTTGCCTGAAACCAAAAATTTTGTTCTTCGAACATGGTTAGTGCATTAAGAAACATAATGGGAATGCAATGAAATATGTTATGTTTATGGTCAACAAAACTTGCCTGTAATGAGCGATAGAGTTGACTTCCAGGTATGTTTATGGGCAGACACATGAGACCAGCAATGAATTCTTGGAAATGTTTCTTTAGTGACTCCATTTCTTGTCCTGGATCCAAACTAATCAATGCTTTCACTAGCACTTGAAAGGCAATCTGGAGAGAAAATAAGAGTTTTTCTCTGTAAATATTGGAAAGGAGTGTATGGTATGATTATTATTATTATTATTTTTTCTTAAACAAGTTAGAAGAAACGCACACAATATTCACTCAACAAGGCATCAAAAGAAATAAGTAATTAAACTAAAATTGGTTAGTTTAGTTTAAATTATCAAAAAATTCCTTGTATGGAATAGTGAGATATGGTATAATTATTAGGAGTATCATTTTTAAGAAAATAAGATTTCATGCAAAATAACTAATGTGAACCCCATACTCCACTGAACTTGTACTCTCCAGCAAAATCATTTCAAACTTAAGTAGGGGTCAGAGATAAAATTCAAACATCAATCATTCCCTTCACTTGGAGAGAGAGAGAGAGAGAGAGAAGGGGGCCCTTACTTTGTCATAAAATGGGTAAGTGCCTTACAAGAAGCCAGAAATAGGTTAAGATTGATGACATCTCTTGTTTTTTCTTGGGTGCCTATTTTGAACTTTTCTCAAGAGCTTATCTTTGAAATTAGCAAAATAAAATAAAATAAAATAAAAATGACAAGGACAGAAATCAGACTTCAAGGATAGACTCCAATGAACCACACCCTTACACACACAAACACACACAAATGGGGGGAAAGATTTGGTTAGTACACTGACATTTTTGGTTTCATCTTGTAGGTAAATGGGCTGATCATCTCTCCATTTTGCCATTGATTCTTGAACATAACACTGCATGTCTCTAGTGATTTGATCTTTGAGATGTGGAGACTTGAAGAAAGACCCTACAAGACCATGTATTCTCCTTTGCAAAATTCCATTGATGAGCAAGATTGATGATTTTCCCATCAACTCGGAGAGTGATTTCGGATAAGACGGGACGAAAAGCTTTGGATCACTTTGAAGCATAAATTTGCTCACTTCTGAATCTGTTGATACAATCATAGGCTTCCCAAATATGTGTGACTTGAACACCTTTCCATACCTACAAGCACATCACCAAATAAAATTTTTTTTTCTCAGTTAATCAACTCTGACTAGAACTCAAACTTAAGAACCAAAAGACAATTTAACACCTTTGATTTTCATCTTTGCAAAAATCTGAGAATATAAAAACATAGTATTATACTGTATTATCGCAATACAACTAAGAGATATGAGAGTATCTGCTTTTCTCTTACATTTGGCGACGTTTATCCATGAAGCTTTCAGGACGGTCCGAGTAAGCACAAGAAATGAACTCAATGGTTTCTCCGACAAGAGGCCATCCAAGAGTGCCTAAAGGAAGTGGGGTTTTGTCCTTGGATGATCTGATGATGGGGATGATCATGGTGCTGAGCTTGTTCCTGTAGAGAATGATTGTTGACAACAAGAAGATTATTGGTAGCACAATCCACAATGTGTTGTCCATGTTACTGATCATTTCTGCCTCCACACGCACGCTTGCTTACTTAATTCTCTCTCTCTCTCTCTCTCTCCCTTCCCCCCTCTCTCTCTCTCGCGCTGTCTCCCTTTCCTTGCTTAAATATGCTCAATCATGGGGAATATAAAGAGATGATGTCTCTACTTTGTATTGGAAAATAGAAATGCATTTATACATGCAAAGTCGCACGGTAAGAGATGGGGTGTTTGAATGATACCGAGGTTGTCAATCAGGACATGTAAAAACAAGTTTGATTTTCAGTCTTGTAGTCTCAAATACGAGAATAGCATGGTGGATTTACACACTCAAGCTAAAAGGGTACCAAAAGAATACTTATAGCAAAAGGTCGTATGAGATTAATACGTTAATTTACTTAGTCTTTTGGTTTTTCGAGCTTAATTATTACTTGCATTGTAAACTTGACCAATAAGCATCATTGTTGGATTCTGTTCAAAGTTCAAGTTCAAAAAGTAAAGAATATATTTAATATTGAGATTGGTGTGAATTTAATACCCTAAGACACAATGCTAGAATGCAATGGAGAATAAATTTTTGAAGTTTCCCGAGAAAATTCCACTGACTATTATTGTTTTTTAACTGTTTATGAATGAACATTAAGAGCTTAAAATTTTAAATTAGAGCTCTCAAATTTGAACAGACGAGTGGATGGAGCTTCCATCCACATGTGAACAGATTTAAGGGATGTGAATGGTCCATTCTCGGTTGCATAGTCTATAATTCAACGTGACTTTCAAAGGATTTGAGATTTCCAATTTTGAAAACGACTACAAAAACTTTGAATGCATATGTTAGTCAATAAATTATCCAATTACCAAGGCATATTCAAGAACTTGCCAAGAATTTGCCACACGGTGACATGATCATATGCTCCGGCTTAAGTAAAGTGGGCCAGGTTTACTTGGACTTAGGCAAAATGTTTTCTTGTCATATTCAAGAGTACTGCGTTTCAGTTTTAATCTTGCTACAGAATCCCCATTGGCCTCCACACATTAAAAAAGAAAAAAAAAATATATATATATATATTTCATTTATTTTTTCCAAGAAAAAGTGATGTGATATGGTTATTGATTAAAAAAAATGTTGGATAAACACATTTTTTAGTAAAGTAATCAGATATAATTATATCTTATAAAATTATTTAATATTATATAGATAATATTTGATATAATATGATAGAGATGTATAGAAATAAAGTGAATTTTTATATAATATTAAAAATATTATTTTATATAATATAAATTACATGGTATACATTAGGTAGAATGTTTATACAGTCAAATGCAATTGAGTAATGATTTAAGGCATCAAATTAAGGGTAGAAATATAAAATAAATAAATGATTATGATATGAACACATCGGTCCATGTAATCTGTGTCAAAAGAAACATAACGTACATGTAATAAATGCTTTGCTTTGACTGGTGAAATTAGTGTCCAAATTTCTCCACAATAAAAGGCCTATCAAAGTGAGAGAAGGATTGCAAGGTGGCATTGGGTAGAGGAGAATATTCAATTGCATGGTTAAAAAAAAAAAAAAAAAAAAAAAAAAAAAAAAAAAGGGAGGAGATATGAAAATTGAAAAGAAGAGAAAACCCCATCTTTCAGACTTGGCCAAAAATGAATTTTTTTTTCTAATTTCTTTTGTAAACACCTTTTTTTTTTTTTTTTTTTTCTTTTGTAGGGATCCGGATTTGAATCTTACAGGGCTCAGAAAGCCAAATTAATCGGAAAAAAAAAGAGAAAACTATGACAGACATGATATAAAATCTATAGGTATAGCAATAGAAAGAAGAAGTCCCCACAACTCCATGATTGTCTAGAGGCACGGTGGCTTGATAGACTTCTTTTATATGCATGTGAAGCTGGTGGCCTCTTGCGTTCATGTGAAACTCTATATGTCTAACCACATTCCCCATCATCATCTTTTCCACATCTTTTGTCCCAACTCTCCCCACTCTCTCTCTCTCTCTCTCTCTCTCTCTCTCTCTCTCTCTCTGTCTTTACACTACAATTATCACCTAATTATACACATGTGCAAGATGGAATTTTAGATGAACTCATTCCACCATTTGGACCACCTGAGATGGGAACTTGGCAATGTATCCGCATGTTTTCACACATTCGGTTAGGTTCTCAATCTTTGCATACTTATCAGCCTCCTTCTTTGTCAGAAATAAGTAGTTCGGTGGCATGGTAGAAATAAAGAATTTGGTAGCATAGTGGTTCAAGTTTGGTATATCTATGTGCTAAAGCGTGATAAAATTTTAGTAGGGATGTGATGGTTATATGTTGGTGAGTAAAGAACATGGTCATCAAACAATTTTTATAGATTAAGCCAATTTATCATGTTACTCTCATTTCCATCACCCCCCTCTCTCTCTCTCTCTCTCTCTTTCTATTTAATTCATCATGGGAGAGGCCACATATGGTTCTCTCTCTTTACCACAAATACTCTAGTTTATGTGAGGCTGCCCCATGAACCATCCATGGAGTAGTAAACAAAGCAATTTCTAGTCATTATTGCTCTCGAAACACATAATGTGTAGCACATTTTAGGATGGATGATAGTGTCTATTTCATATGGGGGGATTAAAAAAAAAAAAAAAACAAAAAAGAATGGAAAGAAAAGCCTCTTTTGGGGAATGGCTTATTAATCAATCAATCCTTTTAGCTTTCAAAAATCTCTGCATTTGACTGTTGTCAAATCATATGGAACTCCAACTGGCCCACTTCTTGATTGCCAATATATTTAATTGTTAAACTTCTTTCCTCTGCTTTCCTTTTAGCTGCTTGTTCAAACCACTCAGCTTATAATTAAGTTTCTTTTCAACACATCAATGCTATAATTAACTGTCACAACCACACCAATTAGGTACTATCTCTCTCTCTCTCTGGTTTGTTTAGCTTCCTTAGTTAATTCATGTAAATCTGTAAGAATCTTAGAGAATATGTTGGATATACTTCTCTCCTTGGTTTGAAAGCTTGGAAAGAAGAAATAACTGGAGGACCAATTGGCTTGGAGGTTGCAGTTGGTTTGATTTTGGAAGCTTGTACATAGTGGGGGGTATCTTCTTGCTACAAATATTGGGTGGCTGTCCACATCCCCTTTGGAAACTGTGCAAACTTTCATTAGGTCTATGACACCACGTGAATTTCTCTATTAAACAAAAGTTGGAGAATATGCTCCCCATATTGAATAGTAATTGGGATGGATTTGAGAGAAGGATGCATCTTTCCCTGAAAATGATGTACACCAGCAGATAGCAAATATGACAAAAATGACAGCAAGCAGTGAGTGTCCCTGGTTTAGCCTCACTCTTGCACAAGTTGCAATAATTAGAAAGGATTGACCGTCAAAAAGAAATCCAAAGAGACGCCAGAGAGAGAAGAAACTTGACACAAAGGTTGTTCCAATGATTCAGAGTATAGATCTCCTGACTTAACAAAGGACATTTTCAATGCATGCTCGAGACTCCTGTATTATGAAGTTTGAAAACTAATTAGATGCATGCAACCTTATTCACACAAATAGATTGTTTCTGAGTGTATGTGCGCGAGAGAGAAAAAGAGTTGACACAAAGGTTGTTCTAATGATTTAGAGTATAATCCTCCTGACTGAACAAAAGACATTTCTAATGCATGAGACTCTCATACAATAGAATCTGATGAGAAAGAATGAGATATATATATTCTTATCCTTATTTGTACAAAAATTATTTTTATAACTCGAACCTGTGACTTCTAGTTTACAATGGAATAACCTCACAGTTGTACTTAGACTCGCTCTTATCAGCTTTGACTCAGAGTCTCCTAATTTCATCCCACCTTAGCTTATTTATGAATCCTAGATTGTCTTAGTAAGTATACAATGTGACATCGTGACATGGAGCATAACTGAATGACAAAAACATGTACAAAGCCAAGCATGGAGCAGTAAGCTAACAGTCAATCAGAATGACACGACCATCACCTACCTTGCGGCAAAAACAAAGCAGCAATAATCACAAGATTTCAAAAGACGAAGAAGAAAGAATATATGCAAGTCCAAGTGGAGCAACCATTCTAATGAAATGGCCAGTTGCCTGGACTTTTAACAAGCGTGAAATGCAACCATAAAGGTGTATTGATGTTCAACAGTATTGGAATGTGATTTTTTTAACCACTAAGAAAAATTTTTGATTTGCCAGAGTTTCAACAAAAGGGTAAAGAACTAGATACTTGGGATGGATTTGGCTCGAATAAACTGTTTGAGAATATCTTTCTCAGCATCAATGCGTTTCTTCTCTTCTGGATCTTTAGGTTTCAATTTTCGTTTCTCTTCCAAAATCCACTTGAGTAGTTCACGTTGTTCATTTTCTGGAATGGGGTCACGTGGCATGGGATGCATTTGTGTAGGTTTCTCCATTACTTGAGCATTTTGAGTAGCAGTGGATGAAACTGAAGTAACAGTTACTTCCTCCCCTGGGCCTGCATCCTTTTTCTTTGTTCTCATGAATAAGTAGGCTGCACAAAATGTTAAGAACCTCAGTCTAGGAGAAAGAAAAGCATTTCCTATAAATTAATATGTAAAGCAAATCAGAAGCTTCAAGCAGTACCATTATAGTGTCTACCATTGCCAAGAAGAAAAAAGGCTCATGCAAATGAGATGGATTAACACCAATTGCCAAAAAGTGCACTTAGAGACAATAAGATCCAGTTGCTGCAATAATGATCCAAGGGAAGCAAGTAGTAGTCCTGATGCATATAACTATCGCCTTATCCCATCTAAACATGTCTATTAGCACCATTCAAGCCTAAAATTTTCTAGAAATCCCGAAAACATTAGGAAGGAAGACATGAAATCAACCCACTCCAACTAAACAAGATCACTATCAGCAATCCTGAAGTATAGGATTTACAAAACTCCTTGGTCATGCAATTGAATAACCAGCTAACATATAGCTTAAATGGAGAAATAAAGAACATGTAATTCAACTATCATAGACGTATAACACTGAAACAAACTATGTATGATCGTGAATCTCGTTGGATCACTTGGAGCAAGCAAAAGATTCATTTGGATAATTACCACTTCATGCTGGATACTGCTTAGGACTGCAGACAGGAAACAGAAAAAATGTTATTCATAAGGGAAATATTAAGAGTGGAACTGCTGTACTATCTAGAAATAGTCAATGCAGCAAAGAGGACTAGTCCCTAGAATATCTAATACGGTTAGGTTAATTATGAAAGTTACCTGTTGTCAACCTCTTTTGGACATTATTCCACCTGGAAATAGGATTCCTTCGTCCTACTGTTTCATGTCAACCATGTCACTTATGTCAACTACAGCTAGGGAAAACAAGAGCCTGACTAAGCTCCTGAACTGTATTAGTCAGACCTTTTAATACAGAGAGCTAAAGGCTCTATCTGAAAATCAATAAGTGACATTGAAGAGCAACATTCTCCCTTCATTTATTGAGACTACTAGACTGCTAAGACCAGGATTTCCAAATTTTCACAAGGGGAATATGGGGATTTATTTCTTTTAGACTTTTGTCAAATTTCTGTTGTTAAGGACCTTCAGGACAATGTACCAAATAGCCAGTGCAATTCATTGTGAATCACCTATGGTTTATGCTATTTAAGACAGTATTGAGTTTCTTTGCCTTATACAAATGAATCTCTAACTTGAAAATATTATCTTACATCTCTGGAATTATGAAAACTTTGCTAACTTTAACAAGCTTTTGCATATGACTAGTTTCCACAGGCAACACCTTTTCTGTGTCTTGATTTCAAATTTGAACTTGTTCTCACCACTAGACACAAGGAGGTGGATGCCCCTGACTTGCACAACCAAAGGTAGCAAACATAATCTGATTGCAGCTGAATGCCACCAGGCAATTCAAATTGGGAACTCCAACTTATGTTATAGTAGATGCATGCAAAACAATAGCACACTATCTAGAGTATAATTTTGATATGAGATCTAATCGTTCTAAATCCTTCCTAACTAGAGATTCCAAAGTCAACCTAGGTCATCTTCTGTGTCTCCTCTCGCCATCCATCTGAATTTGGTCACTCCTATTACTTGGGGCATTTGTATCCCTAAACTGGACATATCCAATCAAACGTAAATGTCACTCCCTAAATTTATCTCCAATTGGTACTACACCTACTTTACCATAAATATCTTCATTTCTTATTTAGTCCTTCCTAGAGTGACCATAGATCCATTGAAAAATCCAGAAAACATTCTTGTAAATAAAGAGCCTCAGAAATTGTAGTTGGCCAAGCATACATCAACTTGATAGGTGAACATTGCCCAAATGTCTCATCATGAAACATAAATTACTCTTGTTTCTTGAAACATTCCTCAATCTAAATAAATCATCAATTGCTTTTCAATTTTCAACACCTTCAAATAATGTCATAAGGCCTATATCAACAACATAATTATCTCAAACAAAGAACAAAATTAAGAAATTTATTCACAAAATAAGATCAAAAAATCCATTACAGCACCCATTGCTTAAATGCACACAGATGAGGAAAAACAAACATATGTATTACTTAATCAAGAACATCACACACATGGCAGGGAAAGTACAAAATCCATTATGGCGCTGAGCTACACAAGAAAAATGTTGTCAGCGCCCAGAAGATTCAACCTTTAGCCCCAAACATAACTACCCTTTTGGTATGCCAAGAACATCATATTTGAACACCCATTGTAACATCAAATTATCGCAAGAACACTAACCAGCAACAAAAAGATCCAATCTTTGGTCCCGAATTTGAACACCCGTTGCAGTATTCTAAGCATAGCACTCAAACTGTCATACATAATCAGAGATGGGATCAAGAAATCAAAGAAACTGACCTCCCACAACAAGATTAACCGTCAAAAGAAGGGGCACTAGGAACTTGTTACGCCTGAGAAAGGACTCCTTGGGAAGCTGACGATCAGAAGGTGGGGGAGGAGGAGAAGGAGGTCCAGACTGAGACCCCATCTTGTATGATGCAGCTGCAGCTGACTGCGATGATGATGATGATGATGTTGTTTGCTTTTTTGGTGATGGTGAAGAGAAATCTTTCACCTTTTGTTGTTCTTGCAATTGCTTCAGTTGTGCTGTTATTGAAAACAAATATCAATTAAGTCAAACCAACATCGCAAAAATGAACAAAAATATGCCATAACAATAAGATTTTTGAACCAAAAAAAGAGAAAAAAAAAACCATAAAATGATTCTTTGGTGTACAAAACAAGTTGGTGTTTAACATTTTCGAGAAAAGGGATTGATTCTTGAGTGATACCTTTCTTGGGTTTGTTAGTGTATAGCTTTGGACCCTCTTGGCTGCTCATTGTCTCTCCTTCTTAATCTTTACGGCACTCTTCCTTTTACATCGATGTACTTACCTGAGATTGTCTGCTGCAAGACAGTTCTTATTGCGCCTGTACAATGTTTCGTTAAACTAGAAACTAACCAGAGCCTATCCTAGGTGGAAGTAGTTCCTGTCAGAATTAGAGGTATCAAAAGCGGCTGACTCTATTTGAATAACTCAACCCTCAATTTATATTACTCAAAGCATTCGAAATCCAAATAATTTTAACTTGAAAATATCCCACTAACCCGAGATTTAGATAAGAAAATTTTGATAAATAATTACTTTTAAGTTTAAAATAATATTTTAATATATTTTTAAATTAAATGTAATATAATTCTCAAACTCAATAACACTAATTTGAATTATATATATATATATATATAAATATTTTTAATTAAATATTTTTTAAAAAATTTAAAAATTAATATATCTTAAAATTGATAAATTTAATAAACTCATAATTTAAAATATTTAAATCTATGAAATCCTTGAATGAACCAAAATCTTCGGGCAAAAAATCAACTTTAACCGTGAAGCGAAAACTGACAGAATATATACAATTAACCTAAATGAGAAAATTCTGTTTTGGGGTTGGAAGTAATCTCAATCTTAAATTATTACTGATTTACAAAACTCCTGCACTGTTAAGACACATGAACTGCCATCTCCCAGGCAATCACAACCAAGGCTGTAAAATTGATGAGAAAGAAGGAACCAACCACATCATGATGAACTCCCAATGAACCAAGGAAAAATGTTAAAAGAGACTTGAAATTGCCTGTTTCAAATTTAAAGTCCACATGAAGATGCTTGGAAAAACGCAGACTAAGATCAAACTTGAACGTCCGAAGGAAACGAGGTAAAAGAGAATTCCCACACAAATGTTTGTTACAGAGTTGTCAAATAAGCCAAAAGTTGAAACCTTGATGATTATGGTACATAATTGACATCCTTTGATGAATGTAAGTTTATCTTACATAGTTTAACCGCTCTATTTTCATCGGCAGCTAAACCAACATCCTAAAAGAGAAGCAAAACCAGACAGCAAAAGACAACTAGATTCTACATGGTCATAAAAATTTTTTCCCCTGACATGATTGGTTTTCAAGCTTGTAAATTAGCTCCAGGACCGGCCGCCACCATAACCCCTACCACGATCTCGGAAACCACCTGATACATCAAATGCAAAACAACACAACTACTTCAGTAAATGCGCATAAGAAAAGTGAGCATATAGATTGTTGGGACACAAAGAAAGAGAAGGGTTTTGGTCAAGAAATTGATAGCTTTAACCAACTAACCTGATGGTGGAGGAGGTGCACCACGGCCCATTGCAGCCAACTCTGGGCTGACCTTCTGCCCGGCTTCCTGAAGTATGGAGATCAGTTCCTTGGCAAACCTTGCATTTGCTGCTGTGAAGTAAGTGTATGCTGTTCCTTTCGCTCCTGCCCTTCCTGTTCTACCAATACGGTGAACGTAATCTTCCAGGGATCCAGGAAAGTCATAATTTATCACAAATTTGACATCCTTCACATCTGCCACCACAACAGAACAATAATCAGTCCAAATAACGAGGATGGCAAGTTAGGTGAATGCTAAAAGTAATAATATAGAACTGACAACTCATAGCATGATGCACACTCTGTCTGTACCTAACCCACGAGCTGCAACATCTGTTGCAGTCATTATAGGACTCTTTCCAGATTTGAACTCTGAAAGGACCCAGTCCCTTTCTGCTTGACTTTTATCTCCATGAATTGAAAGGGCAGGCCAACCATCCATGCGAAGCTGCCGAGTCACTTGGTCACAACCTTTTTTGGTATCCATGAAAATCAGAATACGGCTGCCATCCATGATGTCCTCTAACAACTTCACTAACCTGAAATATGCAGAAATGTAAGGAAAACTATTTTAAAAAATCCCAGTTCAGGGATAATATCAGTGAAGAATTAAAAAGATGAGAAATCATGCAAGAAAAAGAACATCTTACTTGTTATATTTCTGATTCTCGGACACAATTTCAACAATTTGGCGTATTGCACGATTAGCTGTTAGATCTTGAGATCCTATTATCACCTGCATTAAATGGAAAGACAGAGACAATCAAATAATGGTGCACAATAATATTTAAGCCAGTGCCAATGGCAATTACAATGATCTGATGAACTGACAATTTTGAATTACACCAAATTCTGTGAAAAGTATGCCTTTTATAGCACATAGCCCCCAGAAGCTACAAAAATAAGTACCTTATATGGATTATACAGAAAATGTCTTGCCAGTTGTTCAACCTCTTTGGGCCATGTAGCACTCCAGTACAAAGTTTGACGGTCTGGTCGAATCTGCAATGAATTACCAATAAAATGATAAACAACCTCAAGTAGAAGGGAGAAGATTAGAATGATCATGCATGGCACAGGAAAAGACAGAGAAGACCAAAAGCAGCAAGCATACACCAACCAATCTGAGCAATTGATTAAATTGTTAAAATCAGTTGTACATAGTGTTCTTCAAACGCAAAACAAACACCTGAATTGAAAATCTGATGAGGAACACATTTGTAGACAGAAAGGTACTAAATATCACAATTTTTAAACATTTGGAAATTGAGTATAGATACCCAATGAGCATTCAATAGTCTATGTTTTTCTTTAAGTAGGATAGTAAGACATATGCTAATGGCTACAGACTTTTAAATGATCGATCCTGGGACAGTAAACCACAAGAGAAAGAAACATTATAGAAATTGGAGAGTAAGCTGCATTTAAAGATCTTGTCATATTGAGATGAAACAAAAAAGCCCACTTATAGATTTCCATATAGCTCTCTGAAGCTCTCTGATTTCAGTAGTTTTATAATTTATTTTTAAACAATTGAGCATTTTCCAATCAGAAATAACAAAAATGAGAAAAGAACAAACCTGAGAAACAATTTTCCGAATCTGAGGCTCGAAGCCCATGTCTAGCATTCGATCTGCCTCATCCAACACGAGGTATGTGACTCGTCGCAAATTTGTGTGATGTGACTCCAGCATATCAATCAACCTTCCTGGTGTAGCAATAACAATCTCAACCCCTGAAATCAGAAACAAATACTGCAGTGTTAGGTTTATTAACAGCATGTACTTATAGGATACCTTATACTAAAAAATCTAAGATAAATAATGGAGCTATCTTAAACTCACTTGCCATTTATAAGGCGATAGCCAGTTCGGGAAACTCAGATTAGAGAAGCAATGTCATCTCAAACTCAACAGCCACCTACCTTTCTGTAGATCGCGCACCTGAGGTCCCTTTGGAACCCCACCATAGATGCATGTACTTTTTATCCTTGATGATGCACCAAATTTAGTAGTTTCTTGTTGTATCTGAACAGCAAGTTCACGTGTTGGAGCTAAAACTAACACAATTGGGCCATCCCCAGGAGCTGGAGAGGGAAAAGAGAAGAAAAAACATTGAACTTCATGACTATTCTAAGATCAAAAGAAAACAAAGCATCAACAGTAATATTCTGAAATTTCATAAATCAGAGAATTTGGCTTCCTACCCAAAATTGGTTGCGCATTCACATGCACAATTGCAGGCAACAAATATGCAAGTGTCTTTCCAGATCCTGTTTCTGCAATGCCAATAAGATCCCGGCCCCTTAACGCCATTGGCCACCCTTGAGATTGAATTGGTGTAGGTTCTACAAACCCAGCTTTCGTAATTTCTTGCATTACATACTCTGAAATGATGTAAGTACACCTTAGTGTGTATCCATTCAAACAAACATTACTATCAAAAGAAATATTATTCCCACGATGAAAATTTCAGAATTTCAAAAAATCAATTTGGAGTAAAAATCTGCAAAACCAAGATATAGCCAGTAGGAAGATCTAATGAAAACAACTGGAGTAGCATGATTTGGAACTTCCCTAACTGAGCAACAGTAATATAAAGAAAATTAAAAATATCGACAAATGAGAAATTGAAGTTAGAAGAACGACAGAGAACCCCTCCCCCCAACACTCCTCCCAAAGAAAAAAAAAAAAACAAACAGAAAAACACAGCAACTGAATGCAATAAAAGTAGCAGAATTCTCCAACTAGGCAACTACTCTTTAAATTTGACATTAATTACTAAGTGCCTACTTCGAAACACTTTCTCCAAATCCATGCAGCAAAAATTAATCAAATGAGAAAAATTAAGCAAACAGAAGATATTTTCTCAAATTTCAAAACTACATACCTGGAAAGCCAACATCATCAAAACACTTAACAGGCTTTGGAACATCACGACCCTCCACAGTAATTTCCCTCCGTTTCCTATACTGCTCAACCTCCTTCTCTGACAATGCTGCCACTGAGGATGATTCTACATAGAAATTCTTCTCAAATGGAGTCAAACCATCCAGATCCAACTTCCTTGGAGGTTCTGAACGGTCATAATCCCTCCTCCCAGATGAAGATCGACCTAAGCCACCATATCCCAAAGCTCCACCAAAACCTGAGTCACTAAACAAACACCAAACTCACAGAGATGAAGTAACAATGCAATCAAAACAATCCCAAACCAACATTATCTGGACCACTTCCAAAGCTATAGAACACCACAAAACAGAATAATTACAAATATGAAAAAGAAATAAAATGTCAATTTTCCCTTTCAAATTTAATTGAACAAACTCAAGACCTAAAACCATAAAAAAATATATATATACACATATATCAGCTTCTTGCCCTTTTGTTAATTTTTTTCTTTTTTCTTTTCTTTGTTTTTTTTTTTTCCAGACCGGGCAGTGAGGTACATTGCTGCTCTATCCAACCTACTACCACTATTTCCCTGAAATAAGTGTTAGATTAAATTGCCATGAGCCAAACTTCAAAATTAACATAAAACAATGAAACCAAAGCCCAAAAGCCATTTTAAACTTGAATAAAGAAAAACGGTGAGGAGAGAGAGCAGAACAGAAAAAGATTATGAAAAGAAAACAAAGGAATAACCACAAATCCATATATGGGTCTATGAACTACCCAATTATATTTACAATTAACTTAGCATCCAATGAACAAGAACCATTTATTACTATTTCCTTGGTCACTAAATAAACACTAATTCACCAACAAAACAAAGAAACTAGAAATTATGGGTCAGCATTTTCAGACAGGGTTTTTCAAATTGTCTTAAAATGAGGAATACACAAAAACCCATCAAGACCCACCTTCGCTAAACTCAATTTCAAGCTAAAAAATCAATCTTTATGCACAAAAATTCAACCTTTATGGACTATATGTATATGTGGAATCAAGGGTGTTACCTTCTCCGGTCACGGTATGACCCAGGGTCGCCAGCGCGGCTGTCATATCGGCTCATGGCTGGGGCTCCGTGCTACGCGCTGTGAGTTTAGCAGAGACGAAATCGATTTGATTTTTCCTTTTTAAATTCTCTTCTCAGAATTAGGTTTTTGAGAGAGAGAGAGATTAGTCGGATACGATGGAAACAGAGACGATGATGTTCTGTTAAGTTGTGCGACTGTGTGCTAACCAGACGTATCGGTGATGCATATGGATCTCACAGCCATTGATGTTATAACGCGTGTACAACTTGGTTAAGAGTACATGTTATAAACGTGCGTACTAATAGAAAGGTGGAGTAGCAATACTATTAAAAATAATTATGCTTAATTTATATATTAAAAAATAAATTAAATTAAATTATTATATTAAATTTATAAAATTATATAAAATTATAAATTTAAAATAAATTTAGTATTATTTAAAATTTTAATAAATATTTAAATTTAAAATTATGTGAATAAAATTTTCTATTCACTTGGACGATAACAAGACAATAAATATATATAATAATCTGATTATTGTATTTAGGTCATAAATTTATTTGTAAAAATATTATTATTAGTATTATTATTATTATTATTATTATTATCATAAGATATAAGATGTTCTAGTAAACAATAATTTTTTTTTCCTAAATTCTCTTATTAGACTATTTTTATGAGTCCTTTTTAAGATTTGAAAAATAAAAAATATACAGCTTGATTGATTAGGTCTTTATTTAAGATCGAGTTCTTGTATACACAAGCACAAATAATATGAATTTATTAATTTTTAAAAAAAAAAAATTAAAAGTAATTTTTATCCATCATTAAGTTAAAGTTTTAGTATACATAAATATAAATATAATAAAATTATTTAAAATTTTAATTTTGAGTATATAGTTCAAATCTTAGTTTCTATGAAAAAAAATAAAAAAATATTAGAATGAAATTAAATTTAAAGAATTTATATATAAAATGAAGTATTAATTTAATCCTATTAAATAATTATACTCTTAATCTTAATCTATGAATTTATTTATTTATTTTTATAGGTAATTTTATTTTTTTAAATACATTTCGAATTCAAGGCCTAGTTCTTCATCAAGCTAAAGTCTGTTCAACTAAATGGGTCAGGATTTTCAATTAGTCCCCCAAGCTTCAATAAACTAATTGGCTCCCTTATGACCCATTATCAAAATCCTTCTTTCTTAAGGATTGGACTGTACATCCTCTATTTTAATGGAGCCCAACTGTCAAGCTTTGCAATTGCTACAATGTCACATAGGTTACTTCTTGATGACCCAATTTCAAGGTAGATCAGAATTTTGTGGCCAATTGACCCATCTTTTATTTATTTATTTTTATTTATACAAGAAGAAGAGATAGAATTTAAACTTTTACTTTCTCTCTTGACACAAAATTCATAAATTAATTCTTCTAAACAGTCTTCAACCAATCTTTTTTAATAGTCTACCAAATATGCAAAAGTTTTTAATGAAAAAAAAAAAGGGGGGGAAATGAGCCAAAATCCCCATTCCGCATTGTTTCCAAGGTCAAAATGTAACTTGACAGGATAACTAAGTAGTTTTTGTCATCCTGAGAAGCTATTTAGACCAAGGTTTACCATGCCAGTATATCTAACTTGAAAAATAAGGAATTGGTTCAAGGTCTAGTCTAGTTGTGGTTAAAAAGCCAGTATTTTAAAAATCAATTAAAATTTAAAATTTTATTTATTATTATTATTATTTGTTTCAATGATTAATTGGGTTCTAAAAACTTTGATTTAGGAGGGAATGGCTCGTGGGGATTGGCATGGAGAAGTTCTGGTTGGCAACATTTTGAGTAGCACATGGGTTCTCTTGCTGCATCCACGACACATAATCAGCACAAAAGTTGCAGACATGCGCACAGTTTTTGGATATGTAGGTCCATCCTGCCAGCATTTTCGGATTGAACTCATATTACAGATCTTGCTGAGTATGTGGCAATCCAATCCCAAGTGAGGATAGAACTGATTTTTGACCTTTGTCTAACTTCTGAGAACAGACTTAATTAATTAATTTTCTGTTCTCCAGGGATTTGAGGACAACTCGTGAATCTTTCCTTTTGGCCTTTTCGAAAGTTCCATGTTCATTTAATTATCAAGGAAAAACATTTTGAAAATCAGCTATTTCAGCACATTTTCCTTGAAGGCTGCTACATTTAAGCTCATTGTCTTTCTTGGGATTACTACTTTTTTTTCTTTTTTTTCTTTTTTTTGTTAATAATCATTTCATAGAATTCTATAACAACAAGTAATCTGGTATTTAAATGACAACAGGATTTGAAAAGAACAAAGCCTGCTGGCATGACAAGAATGATAGGGCCTATACTTCTTGTCCATTGTACATGTGTGGTACATACTTGAAAGCTATGGTGCTTGAAGGGATAACTCAAAGAGTTGTCCAATTCACAAAGGGTGAGGATTTAATAAGTACTTGCTCTTCCATAGATATAAGCTGAAGGCTGAAGTGTCATCCTCATCCTCCAATCCAATGTGGGTTTCTTAAAAACTCAATCTGGTCACAAAAGGGAAACAGTACTTGATGTAGTGCCTTTTCCTCTATTTTTTTTTTTCTTACTACTAGACTAGAAAACATATAAAACTATTTTTATTGTGATAAGGAATTGACTATGAGAATGAGCTTTTCAGTCAAAATAAATAAATAAATAAATAATTTCTAGTGATGGGTGAGCTGATTTGACATTAACTAATACTGCACTAATTATTACTTATACTCTAACAGTGACTAAATATAAAATTTAAAAGTGGATTATGGAGTTGGAATATGCACTGCAATGGTACTTATGAACTACCTGTGGAGTCTGGTTGGTTGAGGAGATTATGGATCTTAGCAGTAGGAGATTGACCAAACCCATGTTTATAACATGGGGTTGACCTTATTATAACCAACACTAAAAGGAAATAATTTGACAAATGGGGTTTGAGTTTTTTTCTATGCAACTAGAGAAGGAGTTCACCAAACGCAGAAAATTGGGATTGAGTTTGGCAAATGGGGTACCCAGGATTGAATTGTGCTATGTGCACAATGGATTCAAAGGTCAACGTGGAGACCCCAACTTTGAATTCGAAAAAAAAAATATAATTCTACCATAGCTGGAGGAATATTTTAGTGAAGGTAAAATACATGATGATAACAGCAATGAATCAAGGTTGATAAATTTTATAGTGTGTCAATGTCATATTGCAAATTGGTGTCCTAACTCTAGGTACAGTCAAGGATGTTGGCATGTTGAGGAGTAAATGAAAATGACTCCTGGATGATTGGTAGGATTTCATATTCTGAAATGGAGACAAGTTGATGTTGGCTTGAAAAAGTTCCACTCTATTCCATCTTTAAGCAAGTTTCAAAAGAAAAATACCTAATTTCAATTTAAATATTAAAAAAAATAAAAATTTCAGATTTTTTTTACTTGTATATTTTATTTATTATACATTCTTATTTTTAATATGAAATTCTGTAATTACACAACTAATATTTAAAATTTCAATAATTTTGATTCCAAAATAGATATTCTTGAAATTTTAAAAATAATAATAACCAATGTTACATGTTCTATCAACTCAACGGGGTCTTAAATGCTGAAACCTAAAAAAGGAGTGGAGAAGAATAATCAAGAAAAATTGCATCATTGAATATGGTTAGGTAGTAGAAGGATAGAACTATACGTGCATGCACTTATTGCCATCCGATTACATTACTTCATGCACAGGCATCACCCATGTATATTCTCAATGTTTGTGCATTAAAACTTAGGTTCGAAGTAGATACTAAATTTAATCAAGCTAGGTCACCCAACTTGTTCAAAATAAATGAACTGCACATGCACTTTCTGGATCCAGGTTGCCCTCCAGGAGCTAGAATTTATAATACTTCCTGTGCCCTGTGCCATGGAGAGGGAAATGGACCCACTGAATCCATGCAAGAAAGATGTTGATGGCCATGACATGACCTTGTGGGTGCATGGATGTACGTGACAAGCTCCTCCAAGGTAGAAGGTTATCCCCAAGTTTCTTTTTCTTACTCTTCCAGTGACTCCAATTTTCTTGTGATATCATCGTACTATTCCAATGGATCAAGATTGTACACGTCGTCCGTGGACCCACATCTTCCTTGCTGACGTGTGGCCCTCATCTTTGTTAGCATAGTCCCATGGTCCCACTTTCTTGCTGATGTGTAGCCATCATCCACAATCAATTAATTGATAACATCGGAACAAATTGGGAAGTTGGTCACCCTTTTCATATGGCCCCACTTTTAAGTGACACTTCTTTCCAAGGCCATATCCTAATTTGGGGTTGAAATCCTACACAATTTTGAAAACAGAATTTTTGGTACACGAGTTTCCTACGTTATGAGGTTGGGGAAAGAAAATCTTGCTTTTAATCTCCTCCTGGAAATTGAACTACTGGCCCCTGGTCCATGGCAATTCAAGGAAGGAGAATTAAGGGGTCCATGGGACAACAAGGCTCTGTCCAGTTGCAATCAGCTGGAATGGCAAAGAGCCCCAGGAAGCAACGGGGAAACAAAGTTAAGGAATATGTGGACAGAAGAAAGCAAAATGGCCAAGGGTGAAAGGGATAACACTGGAAAGGATCCAAGTCTGTCAGGAAATGCCAAATAGCTACATGGGCAAATCTAAATAAAAGGCAGAAAATGATAAAAGCAAGGAAAAGATGAGTTGGGGGTCAACCCACATGGACTGTTGGGTAAAGGTTGATAACAAGAAGCTAGAGTGATTCAGGAGCACAAGTTACTGAATTTAATCCTCCAAGACTAAAAAACAGCTATTGTGAAACATGGGTGTTAGAAATTCTGGGGTTCTTGCTTTTTCAACCCTATTATTGGTAGAATTCTGCACACCACACTTCATCTAAAATCATTACTCTTGTTCTTTTTGCTGAGATCATGATGCAACCACACCATATACCCTACCATACCATCACAATGGAAGCTTTTATCTTCACTAATCAATGGAGTGGCTTAGGAAAATATAGATGATACCTAGATGCATTACACTTCATGCAGGTCAAGATATTACACTATTATGATTTTTAATTTCATTTTTTTAATCTTTAAATTTTTAACATATATATATATAGAAGAAAGTATTATATAATTAAGTACAAGGGCAGTCTCTAATCTTGTAGTTCTTCTTTCACAAATTAATGCTGGCATGGTGCTGGGTTAGGAGTAAAGTTCCTTTCAGGCTCTAGAAGAAGGAAAAAATATATATATATTGTCAGGCTAATTATTATTTTTTTTTTAATAATTTTTTCTGCACCCAAGTTTATACTTATCTGCAAGACAATCAAGGAAAAAAGATTCATATTCCTAAACTCATCAATACAGACAAAAGCATCAAAGAATCAATGAAATTTGATTAGCTAGAATAAACCAAAGTATTAAACATAATCCACCCACAAAAAAAGTAGTAGTCACTATCCCATAATCTACATACGTGTACATATTGGCCCCATGAAAAAGAAAGCAGAATCTTTTTAAAATTTAATCACTAATTTTAAAAAGAATTAACCAATCATTCACAATTAGTCTAGTGATAAGCATGAATGTAAGATTGTATAGATTACATATACGTGATTTAAGGTTTAAATTCTCCAAAACGCATTCTACAAAATAAGAGAGAATCGTAATATATATATATTTGTAAAAAAATTCTTAAAAGAGCTATTCATTCTTTGTCATTAAAAGATAGAAATAAAAGAAAAAAAAAAAAAGACATTTTCAGTTCCTGAATTGCAAATTGAATGATTGAATCTTCGAAGGGGGGGCAATGAACAGTAAGATTTAGTAAGTGGCAATCGCAGTCAGCTACAACCCATGCAAGCATGGCACCATCGCAGGACAGGATGCACCTACTGCTCCAATAATCGCCGGTTGAAAAATTGCGTGTAACGATTCACATGTTTACTGTTAGATTGATGTGACTACAGACGTGAAATATTTGCAATTGCAAATCCAGCTTGCAGGTTGGTGAGCCAATTGGAATTGAGTGTGGCCTTGATTTCAAGGCAAGCTGTCCCAGTTCTTTTTTCCACCTACCTACCTAGACTCAAGTTTTTTATTTTAATACGTAATAGATTCGAATGATGTATCAATACTATGTCATTATCGTTAATTATAATTATACATCAAATAATTATAATATATAATTGAAAATCATGATATTTTTTTCTTTTTTCTATGGTGTAAAATTACTTTTATCTCAAATATGTGCTTTATAATAAATTTGCTTTTAAAATCTTCATGGGTTTTTAGTAAGATTATTAAACATTACTATAATTTTTTTTTGTTTGAATTTTATTATTTTCCAACTTATTTTACAAGATTATGGAACCATATCACCTATTTAAGTGTTTTCTAGCTTGGAAACATGTTGAGCTGTCAGGAATCTGTTTTTTTTTTTTTTTTTTTTATGTTCACATTATATGCTTTCCTTGTTTTCTCTTCCCCACAAAGAAACATTTTTCCAATGGACAATTATATAAAATAATAATCTGCATTTTTTCTGGAGATAATGCCTAAAGAATTGATGGGGTGTTGAAAGAAAGTATCTTCTCCACCCCCCCCCCCCCCCAGTGGTGGCGGTGCTGATGATGACAAGTGGGGTCAAAGGGCAAACGAAAACGTGGGTGCAGAAGGGTAGAAGCTGCACTGCTATCTTCCAGGAATTCACACCTGGTTAATCATTGTTGTAGATCTCATTGAAGTTAAATTAACCTTAATTAATTGTTGCAAGTGAGAATAGTGAGTCAGCTACCAACAAGGCTGGCTGACCGTCTCACGTGGCTCGAGACCCTTGGGGGATGAGAGGTTTTCAAATCAAATTCGAATTCCAGGACACTTGCTTTGTGGACTCGGACACCCTTTTTTTTTTTTTTTTTTTTTTTAAGTACCGCTAATATTAAAATAAAACTTTCTTATTTATTTGTGACAACAAGAGATATATAATTAATCTATATTTCTTATATTTATGATATATCCTTTTAAATGAATCTGATTACATTTTCTCTATCTACAATTTTCTATTAATTATTAATTTACTAACTACTAACCATATTGCCATAAAAATTGGGGAGAGTTTCTAACTTTTCACATAGGACAAAGTTGAGTGCATTGCCTACATTTAATGGAATGGACATTCCAACTAGTCATTAGAATAATTCAAACAGAGCCAAATTAGAGATTTATATTTATGGAGCAAACCAAATAAATCATTGCCAAAAAAACAAAAAAAAAAAAAAAGGGAGAACAAAAGGACAATGGATCTTAAATGATGCCTTACAAGAATCATGTTCCTTAACTAATCTAAACTTTTCTGGTTCTAGAACAGTTAGTTGTTGACATTATTGGACCTTACTAGCTAGGACGGTGAATGAAATTATTATTAATGGGATAATGGGGGAAGTGTTTCTCATTTCATGTTAGTCATTGTGTCACACTCTTCTCTTGCCTCCATTTTTGGGAAAGTATGAAGAAAATTTTTTTATAATTCACTAGTTGTTTAAAAGCTATGTGATGGAGAATGATGATCATGCCCATATTAGATTAAACCCTGCCTTGCAAGAATCATGTTCCTCCTTGGCCAATTCTGTATCCTTTTCTCATTCTTGTTCCATTCCTGCAAGGCACTTGTGTGTGTGTGTGTGTGTTACATTTTCCTCACAAAATTGCTACCTTATACAGAAACATGAATTTTGAGAGAGAGAGAGAGAGAGGGAGAGAGGTGAATACTAAAATTTTTTGTTGATTTTTTTTTTTTTTTGAAAATTTATCATTGGCCCCCGGTGAAAATTATTGGCTTGAAGTGGCCAATCCTTGGGATTATTAGGGTTGGAACCTCTAGCAAATCCTAGTGTTTAGACCCATCCTTTCTGCTCATGCCAATAATTGCATATAAACTATGTTGGGATTCATTTTAGTCCAAATTTATTTATTGGGGTTTTTTTTAAAATAATACAAAAAAAAAACACATTGTCTAGACATTCTTATTGTTGAGTTGATCTCTTGATTCCTCATCAACAAGGAATATTAATTTCCATCTATATAATTAAAAATGAAAAACTACATTATTATCATTGTATGATGACAATGAGTAATATGAACTACAAATGTATAGTAAATGGTTATGATAGTGTAACATAAACTTGCACATAGGATATGTCAAAATCAACGAAGTTTCAAAATGAAAATGGGGTTATGATTTAGTTCATAATTATGATTTTTAATATGAGTAAAGATCTCGTGAGTTGGTGTTAGAAAGTCTAAGAAAATGAAGGAGGTAGGTGATGCTTATGGTGCACGGTTTCAGTGGGGAAGGATATGAGTAAACTGTTTGTCTTGCTTTAGTTGATAGAACTGGCAACAGAAATGCTAACTGATATTAAATAAAAAGCCCCTTTCAATTGCTTTTTACTTTCTCTTTATCTTCCCGGCAAGCAAACCATCTATTCCCTTTTTGATAAGCTTCTCCAAATTTCGTTACTGCTTACTAGGTGGCAACATGAACCCATGCGTTATCTTAAGACAGGAAGAGAGGGGTTTTGTGACTTTGTGTCTTGTTGGTTGAGTGGATTAGAAGAAATGACAAAAGTACAATTTGGCTAAATGCAATTAACTCTCCATTTGGTAACATTGTCCATATGGGATCATCAAAATGGTTTATGTGGGAAGCAATGCTTCTTTGGTTTTCTCTATAATAATGATCATTAGTTTCATGAGAGGACAGCCAAAAAGAAAGAGGGAAAGAAAAAAAAACAAAAACAAAATGGGTTCTTTTTAACTTTTATAGTTACGAAAAAGAATTTATTGGCGTGACAAAAATAATTGCTAGAACTATTAGGATTACTTTAATTCAAGTAGATGTAAAAAAAAAATAAAAAAAAAAAGAAAAAAGACTATTCCTCTCCCCCATCCACACGAAAACAAAGGCTTTTCAACCCTTGTTTTTGTGATTTTAAGCGAATATTAGCAGCAAATTGTTGTACTAATTGGTACATGCGAGCTTAAATGGTTAAAAATTGGTTAGGAGATTGATTTGAAAGAGAGGCATTTTGAACTGGTTTCAATCAACACTGTGCTTTCAGCTTTCTCTTCATCTCTTTATTGTCATTTTGATAACCTCCATGGCTCCATCGATCATCCTTGTCACCATATCCTCTGTCATCCTTATCATTTACACATAACTACAAAATAATAATAATAAAATTAAAATCCAATTTCACACTAAGCAACCAATGCTGTGACTTGAAAGAAAAACGTGAGTGCTGCTAAAGAACCCCTTTCTGTCTTTCTTGACTATTTGGCTAAAAAAAATTAAAAAAAATTAAAAAAAATATATCATAATCATGATTATTATGGATCATTAGCCGGAATTAAACTTTTATTTATCAACCATCTTTGAATTTAATGTATATAAATAAATATGCATATTTTCATATAGATTGAAATTCAATGTTGAATTGATGTAACATAAAAATATAAAAATATACCATAAAAACTTTTGTATTCACTCAGTTTGAGTCCATTCAAAAATTTTCAATGAAAAAACAAACCCAATTCAAAGTTCCAACCAAGCAGGTCTTTAACCTTGACCATTATTTTATTAGAATTATATTATTTGAAAAGTGCTAAAATCCAATAGTTTTTTTTTTTTTTTTGAGAAATCCAGAAATTTAGCAACAAAGGGAAAACAGAATAAAAAAATTGAAACTTTATTGATGAATCTCCGCGTCTGGGTGCACATAAGGCCAGGAAAGGTAGGTCCCAGAGGTCCCACAACAAGAGGACCCCACCCCCACTTTTGCGCTTTATATCCAGCTGCAGAGCACCCTCGTTTGAATGCAAGTGAACCCCTTAACAGAGCCATTTCAAAATTTACGAGACAAAGAAGACACGGGTTTGTTCTATTGAAACAAGTGAAACTCTGTTGTCTCTGTCTCTGGTCTCTAAGTTCATTTTCTCTGGAAAGCAAGAAAGACAATCCCCAGCTGTTGTTTGCTTTGCTTCTCTCTCTACATAGAGAAGCATAGAATTAATAAAGGGTTGCTCAGTGGGGAAAGAAAAAAAAAAAAGCAAAAAGGTCATTGCTTTGACATGGGCATGGCCTTGATGAAGAAGCTTGCAATGTGGAATAATGTGTTGGTGGGGCTTTTATTGTTTGGCTTATGGGTTTGTTCTGTTACTGCTTCTGTGTCTTATGACTCCAAGGCTGTCACTATTAATGGCCAGAGAAGGATTCTCATCTCTGGTTCCATTCACTACCCAAGAAGCTCCCCTGAGGTATTTGTTCCAAAATGTGCTTCATTGGTCACCGTAATTTCATCAAGTTTCTCTCTTTTTTGTCATTTTCTGGCTTCTTTCAAGCTCCTATTGAAATGGGGTGCCTCTATTGTGTGCTTGAGTGTATAGTTGCATTCATGTTTGTGTATTTCTTGGCTTGAATTAATGGTATTGAACGTGGATATGGCAGATGTGGCCAGATCTTATACAGAAGGCAAAAGAAGGAGGCTTGGATGTGATTCAAACTTATGTTTTTTGGAATGGGCATGAACCTTCACAAGGAAAAGTAATTGGCAGAAAGATTCTTTTTTTTTTTTTCATTATTTTTAGTTTCAGTAGATGCAGTAACAATTTAGATTCCTTTTTGTGTCTTTTTTTTTTTGGCTGAAACAGTACTATTTTGAGAGAAACTATGATCTGGTCAAGTTTGTCAAGTTGGTACAGCAAGCAGGTCTCTATGTCCATCTCAGGATTGGACCTTATGTCTGTGCTGAGTGGAACTTTGGGTAATAGACTAACACATTTTGAGTCCACAATTATGGTTTCTATGAATGAAAATAAAAGCTGAGTTAGCTTATGAAGGATTGAGAATTTGAGGAAATTCTTCTGCTTAAATTTCAGGGGTTTCCCTGTTTGGCTCAAGTACATTCATGGCATCAGTTTCAGAACAGATAATGGTCCTTTCAAGGTGGGTCACTTTGATATTTCCCTATACAACTCCCTTGTTTTTTACTACCTTTTTACTTTTAGCTTTCTTAGTTCACTGATTTGACATCTTTATCTAATTTACCTTCATTTTTTAAATCATAAATGAAGAATCACATGCAACGATTCACAACAAAGATTGTCAACATGATGAAATCAGAAAGGCTGTTTGAGTCTCAGGGTGGTCCAATAATTTTATCTCAGGTAGCTAAAATTACTCTCATTTTGTTGGTTTTTTTTCTATATCCAAGAAAATCAATCAAGTTTCCGAAAATATACAAAGCACATGTATTTCTCTTGGATTAGTTCTTCGCCTTGATAGTTTATGTCAGTATACTAAAGGAAATATATATTATTTTTTCCCTTTCTGTCCATGTCAATATCTGTGGCAGATTGAAAATGAGTATGGACCAGTGGAAAATGAAATTGGTGCACCTGGTAAAGCATACACCCAGTGGGCAGCACACATGGCTGTAGGTCTTGGCACTGGTGTCCCCTGGGTCATGTGCAAGCAAGATGATGCCCCAGATCCTATTGTAAGTTTTTTTATGATCTTAATCTTCCGTTCTGCTAAACCTTTATGCAACATTTCTGTCATGTTCCACATCCACTTCTAGATGGTCCTAATGTTATATTGGTCTTCCTTCCTTGGTGGGGTTACCTGGTTAACATTTCATGTCCCTTTTGTTGGTTATGGACGTAATGCCTTATTATACTCATTGCACATGGCTCTCCGTTTCTGGTTTTTGAGAGTCTTGTAATCTTTTATTGATGAAAACATTTCCTTGTAATTTATAATCATCACTTATGAATTTTATGGCTAAGGAGTGTTCATAAATATTGAAACTTTCTGTTTCTTGAAGGTACAAAGATGTAATATACTTTAAAAAGTTTATTTGGAATTGAAAATATGACCTCATTCAGTAGTATCACAGGTTTTGGTTCTAAGGTATATACTTGAGCTTATGTATTTGTTTCTTTTGCAATTGATGTGTTATCTCCACAGATTAACACCTGCAATGGTTTCTACTGTGATTACTTCACTCCAAACAAGGCTTACAAACCCAAAATGTGGACTGAAGCCTGGACTGGCTGGTACGTCTTGCATGCTCAATGGCTTCTTGTATAAAAAAGTGAAAGCTCATCTAAAGATATAGGTTAAATTGCAGATGCTTATTTTTTGTAGCATTTCTTTTGCCTGCAGGTTTACTGAATTTGGTGGTCCACTTCCTTACCGACCGGCTGAAGACTTGGCATTTTCAGTTGCAAGATTCATCCAAAAAGGAGGGTCATTCATAAATTACTATATGGTAAATTGCTCGTTTCAAGAAATTTCCCAGTGAATCGCTTCGTGGTTGACTTCAACCTAGGTTCATATGCTCATTTCTGTGATACAGTATCACGGGGGAACAAATTTTGGTCGAACTGCTGGGGGTCCTTTCATTGCTACAAGTTATGATTATGATGCTCCTCTCGATGAATACGGTATGTGCTATCCTGATGTTGGCCCCCTCATCTGCTTTTGTGTGAAGGTGAATATACATGTGCCTTCTGTACATTCTAGCATCATGTTATGATAAAGGTGGCTTAAATAGTGGCCACCTTCCTCGTCTGTGGACTGGTCCTGCTGTAACCTCACCACCAAGCCAAGGCATGACGCAGCGGTTCATTTTTTTTCTTCCCTTTCTGCTGATGTTTGCTGCATCCCTGCCTTACTTTAGATGCTTGAGATATTGTAACACAAGTGGTCTTCCAGGAGATGATAGTCTATCAGTCTCATTCTGGTCATTCTCTGAAGACTTATGTCATGTGCATCATTTTTGTCTTTAATCAAGGCATTGATACCTCAAATGGTCATAACTTCATAATTGAAAATTTTGGACTCATACACATACCATTGATTGGTGGGTCCATCCCCCAAGTTGGACAAGATTTTGTGCTTAGTATGTAGCAAGAAAATGATATGGTCTTTTCAATATAATATAATTACTTCTTTTATAAGTGAATGATCTCTGTCAACACACTTGATCTGAATATTGATTGTCTACATTTTCCACCTCAGCAATATTTTGGCATATTATCAGTGTTGCATCAATCTGAAGGATGACTATTCTTTTCTCTACACAGGTCTACTAAGGCAGCCAAAATGGGGCCATTTGAAAGATCTGCATCGAGCAATCAAATTGTGTGAGCCAGCTCTTGTATCTGGACATCCAAGAGTCATAAAACTTGGGAATTATGAAGAGGTAAATTTTAGTGATGTTCTTTATTTAAATAGTTATTACAGAGTAGTATCTGGCTAAACCTTCCTCCTCATTTCATCATCAACATGCAGGCACATGTATTTAAATCAAAATCTGGAGCTTGTGCAGCATTCCTTGCAAATTACAACCCAACTTCATTTGCAAAAGTGGCTTTTGGAACTATGCATTACGATCTGCCTCCTTGGTCTATCAGCATTCTTCCAGACTGCAAGAATACTGTTTACAACACTGCACGGGTGAGGACTACTCAGAATATTGCAATTTTCATCATTATTACATATTTTTTAAATATCTGACAAGAGTGTAACATTTCCCAAAAATCCCACACAGCTTGGTGCTCAAACTGCAAGGATGAAGATGATTCATGTTCCTATGCATGGAGGATTCTCTTGGCAGGCATATAATGAAGACACTGCCTCAGATGGTGACAATACATTCACAGTGACTGGATTGCTGGAACAGCTAAATATGACTCGAGATGTTTCTGATTATTTGTGGTACATGACAGAGTGAGTATCGTACAACTTCACTATCTCTTTTGGTATTTAAATTGCAAAATAGGTTTACAGTTTCCATTTTACTACTTTGATGCTCATTTTTGTGCTTTCATTTCCTTCTCTAGTGTCCATATTGACTCCAATGAAGGATTTCTGAAGAGTGGAGTGTATCCTGTTCTTACTGTTTTATCAGCTGGCCATGCTTTACATGTTTTCATCAATGGTCAACTAGCAGGTAGATTGTTTTGTATCAATTAATATTTAAGTAAAATATTGATTGATATATATTAAATTTTTTGATTGGAAGATTGAGTTTAAGATGTTTGTTGAGCAAGTCCTTTCATCAAGCATAAGAGCTCTGATATAAGCAAGAAGAAAATGAAAAGAAAAATCTATTGATGACTGGCAAACCTTTGGCCAGTATACCTGTACTTGGTTAAAATTGGCCATTCTCAAGTTTCTGCTCTCAACCACCTCTTATGCCTCTGTCTACAGGCTGGTGGCATTTGCCTATGTCTGAGTTCAATAACTGCATTGCATGAAGCAAATTGAACAATCAGAGTGCTTTGGTAAATAATACCATGCTTAAGGCAGAAGTATATACAGAGAAATGTGTTTCTCATACTATTGTTTTGGAGTACAGTATATATCTATATTGAGCTGTGGAACCTTGATTATAATTCCCTCGTTCTTAACCTGTCTTTGAATTTGGGCAGGGACTGTTTATGGAAGCTTGGAATTCCCAAAGTTGACATTTCGTCAAGGTGTGAAGCTGAGAGCTGGTATCAACAAAATTTCTCTTCTGAGCATTGCTGTTGGTCTCCCGGTTTGTGCTCTCTCTCTCTCTTTCTCTCATGCACATACGCCCGTGTATATTTGATGCTACAAACATTGTCTACACAAGTTCATAGTTAACACTGCCATTTATCTTCTGGTTGTGATATTGGTTGCAGAATGTTGGTCCACACTTTGAGACATGGAATGCTGGTGTCCTTGGCCCGGTCACATTAAATGGTCTCAATGAGGGGAGGAGGGACTTATCTTGGCAGAAGTGGACTTATAAGGTTTGTCTTCAAACATTGACCATGTCCTATTCTCACTTCAGTAGGCAAAAAGGTAATTTCCTTGCTTGTTGCCAATCAGATTGGTCTCAAGGGAGAAGCATTGAGTCTTCATTCACTCAGTGGAAGTTCCTCAGTTGAGTGGACAGAAGGGTCTTTCGTTTCACAAAAACAGCCACTAATGTGGTACAAAGTAAGTATCTGAATGACAAACAAGGATATGCTACCCGGTCCTGCATGAACATATTTCTTTTCAAATAAAACTTTCTTAGGACACACAGTTCCTTTTTCCTCTCCTTGTAGAGCTATGCTTTTGATTCTTCTTGTTAACTAAGGAGTATTCCTCATTAAAGCCGGGGTCCATTTGGCTTCCAGATTACACTTTTTCCCAAAGCAATAAGTACCATACAATTTAACCCACAAATCATAGCATGTTTTGATATAATATCTGCATAATGGAGCCTCACTCTCGATGCATTGTTGAGCTGAACTGGTCCAGAGCTCGTAGCTGTAGACTCTAGAATAACTTAATTTTTTCCTGGTTCCAGACAACTTTCAATGCGCCAGCTGGAAATTCCCCAGTGGCTTTAGATATGGGTAGCATGGGCAAAGGTCAAGTGTGGGTAAATGGACAGAGTGTTGGCCGCTATTGGCCTGCATATAAAGCATCTGGTAGCTGTTCTGAATGCAACTATGCTGGGACATTTAATCAGAAGAAATGCTTGAAGAACTGCGGAGAGGCTTCCCAGAGATGGTAGAGAAAGATCAACTTGTTATTTGCGGCTATTTTTATGCATGCATGGAATCCATTAGAAAACTGACAAATTATATTCAAAATTTTTCAGGTATCACGTTCCCCGTTCGTGGCTTAACCCAACAGGAAACTTGTTGGTTGCATTTGAGGAATTGGGTGGAGACCCTAATGGAATTTCTGTAGTAAGAAGGGAAGTAGACAGTGTTTGTGCTGATATCTATGAGTGGCAGCCAACTTTGGTGAATTATAAGTTGCAAGCCTCAGGAAAAATCAATAAACCTTTGAGGCCAAAAGCACATTTGTCTTGTGGCCCTGGGCAGAAAATCTCCTCAATTAAGTTTGCTAGCTTTGGGACACCAGAAGGGACTTGTGGAAGCTACCACGAGGGAAGCTGTCATGCCTTCCACTCATACGATGCATTTAACAAAGTAAGCTACCGAATGTCTTTATGCCAGTGTTTGACATAATGAACACCAATCATTTTACTTTCTGATTGCTGTTACTGTGAGGCTGTGAAAATTGATGAGCATTAAAAATTTGCATATGCTTGTCAACTTAGAACCGGAATGGTGGCCACCCTCTACTCAGAGGATTATTTATTTTGCTTTGCCAATATTTTCTTCTGCATTTACTAATGTATGATGTTATTCCTGCAGCTTTGTATTGGTCAGAACCGGTGCTCAGTAACAGTAGCACCTGCAATGTTTGGAGGAGATCCATGCCCAAATGTCATGAAGAAACTAGCTGTGGAAGCAATTTGCAGCTAATGGCATTAACAGTGTCAAAGTAAACAAATAAAGGTCCCAAATTGTGATTTTTTGGTAAGTTAATCCACACATCTCCACAACAATTCCTTTAGGCTTGTCCAGGGTGAAGTTGTATAAAAATACAGCACACCCTCTGGCACAATAGCTCCTACAGGTTGTGAAAATGAATGCGGGTAAGCTCTATGTATAAAAGCTAGTCAGTGTCCAATCATCATGTGCTCTCCACACTATGCGCAAGTGATAGAGGAGATGGGATCGATACAAGCACATTGAGATTAAGTTATTTGAGTCCATGTGCTATATTGTTAGTCATAAGGAGTATGCAAAGCCACTGGTTTCCTGTGAAATGTTACATTCTTTATTCGGTGCAACTTCTGTCAGGAGCAATGTTCTCCATTGCTTTGGTGTTGTAAGAAAGTGTATTCAGGTTGAGGAAATTATGGTACTGAAGATAATGCTATGTCTTTTTGAGTTATGTTCAATTCCTGGCTCTGGCTTTCACATTTCTAACGGTGATCACTGTGTTTTTCTTTCTATGTTCTGTTGCATGATCTGATAGCACATCAGATTTCCCACTTTGGATCTCTGAAATTAATGATTTTTCTTGCTCTTTACAAGTTACCAGTCATTCTTTCCCCTGTTAAAGCAGTGTTACTAAAGCTGGCCGGTCCTACAAATGTATTCTAAGAACTGGCCTCCTGACCGATCCGATTTACATGTTGGACCGGATTAGAAAATATCAACGATCCTCATAATTATAAAATAGGCAATTCATTGCACAATCATAATAATTAAAAAAAAAAGAAAAAACCTCTATACACTGAGAAATCTAAAGAATTAAACGTACCTAATATTCCTTTTGTTGTTTTTGTTGTTTTTTTTTTCCTTTTTTTTTATAAAGTTGTTACAATCATAAGAAAATCAAAAGCTCTTTTTTTGTTAACATTGAATCCCCTTTTATTGGTTTTGTGTTGTGTGCTCTGGTGATGATGATTTTTGCTTCAACCATGGCTGATGTTTAGTAAAAATGAAAATCTCATAAGTCATACAAAATTCTAACCTTTGTAATGACAAAAGTTATCCCCAACAATTCTTCCAAACCGAAAAATTGAGATTGAGTTTTGTACATCAGTTTAGGGGCGGGCAGCACATGCTACAAAAAGTGGCAAAATTCCCAGTTGCCACCTTAAACTTACCCAAATTGGGCAAAGCCAAGGAGAGGCCGAAGCTACTGACCCAATAACACAATCACATAAAGACATGAAAACATCCCGCCGATCTCAAATCAACGGTCCCAATTCACCAGCACCCCCCCCCCCCCCCCACAACACGCACACAGTCTCTCTCTCTCTCTCAAAAGATCCAAAAATAGAACTAGACCATCAGAGTACCAGGAATAGAAGGGGTGTCATCGCTTAACAGACACCCAAACTCGACACAAAAAGTGAAATTACAATTGCACAAGCGTCTCTTGCTCTCTCTCTCTCTACAACCTTATTTTTACACTTGTGTGTCTCTCACTACATGACGCGTTTCTTCAATGGCGGCTATTTTACTTTTAGCTGGTTCACAAATATCGAATCTCACTCTAAAAAGTTTCAATCTTTACCAAATTATCCAATCTAACAAACGGAACCCATGTTCTCTCATCTCATTCTCTTCTTCTTCACATTTTCTATCTCTTTCTCGCTTTCTCTGTTCCTTTTATACAAAACGCTTGACAGAGCAAAGAGAAAAAGGCTGACTTAGAACGACCCATCAGCTATAAGCGGCTCTTTGGCTAAAATAATTGATGGGGTTCGAAGAAGTAGTGAAAATGGCCAGATCCATTTCCCCCATTCGCTTCTTCTCGACATCTTGCCATCCAATTCTCCCAAATGGGACGCTTTGTTTGGTGATGACCCGGGTAAGGCCGGGTCGGGTCACGGCAATGAGGTGGACGGACCGAGTGGAGACTCATAGAGGGTGAAGAAGAAGAAGAGGAGGGCTAAGAAGAAGAGGCTGGATTTGAAAACTGAAGAAAATGGTGGTGAAGTCTTTCCTGAAGAAGAGATAGCAATCACTTACGACTTCTTTTGTCTGAAGTTCTGTCAATGATAGCTGGTCTTTTGTTTTGTGGAATGATGGTTGATTAATCCTTCATTTGGAATCCTGATAATATCTTAACCGTTTACAGTTCACGTACTGACTACTACCAGTGTTGTTTACTCACCCCTTCTTTTACATGGTTTCTCGGTGGATTGTAGGCCATGGCCAATGTTCATTTTGCAAGTGTAAAAGAATGGTGGGAAACTGCCCGAATAACGATCTAATGGAGCTTTGGATAGCAAAGCACAATACATCTTCCCTATTGTAGAGAATTTCATGGCAGATGATATTCTGATAAACAGTTTGATTTCTCACAACTCATCTTCAGATCGTTGCTTACTGAACCCAATCCTTCAGGGCTTGGTGTTAAACCATCTATCAGCCCCAGGGGAAGGAAAAAAATACAAGTGACTTGAAAAGGATCTCAAAATAAATTATTGGGTAATCAATGTTGCCAATCGAAAAAAATATAAAATACCATTCCAATGGATTACCTACCATCTGCAGCAGTTGTGTGCTGTGATTCAAGAAAACCAAAACAACTAGAACAAAATGATGAAACTATAAAAGTCATAAGGGTGCCATGACTTGAAGAACGCATAGACCAGTGAATGCATTGAACGGCACAGGGTATCTAGTACACTACTTGAAGCTTAATGCACAGTGAACGAACAGTACAAAACATTTCTCGCTAGTGTAAGTAGAAAATGACAATTTATACCCTACTTTCTAATTAGCCAAGAAAAGCTTTTGCCTTGACCAAGAAGTAAAATTCCCATATCACTTTCTGTATCCAGCAAAAGCAAAGTGAACTACACAGGTCCAGACCCACAAGTCTTTGGCCTGAAGTTGATTTGGTTCTTATCCTCCTTCTCAATCTTCATTCCTAGTCAATTTTGACAGAAGAGTATATTTTTCGGACAAACCAGAAGCAGGCATAGAAGCCTATGGTTCCAGTCAAAACAAAGAAGGCATAGGAGATTATTATCATATAACCGAAGTAAAGGATGCCTGAAACAAACTTTGTGATTTCCAGTTTGGTGAAGAAGTAGAAAACCGAGTAGAGGAAAAGGTACAAAGCAGATGAGCCAGCAGTGAGGTAAGATCTCCACCACCAATGGTAGTCTTCACTGCATAACTGGAAGTAGCAAAGCACAATGGTTATCTCTGCACATGTGATCAAGAGGATGATAAAAACTATAAAGAGGAATCCAAAGATGTAGTAAAACTGGTTGAGCCATATTGAGGTCAAGATGAAGAAGAGCTCAATAAAGACAGCGCCAAAAGGAAGAATGCCTCCAATGAGTATGGAGAAGACTGGCTTCATGTACCATGCTTGCTCAGGCACTTGCCTAGGAATTTTGTTTGTCTTCACAGGATCTTCGATAGCTGGTTTCTTAAAACCCAGGTAACTACCCACAAAGACTAAGGGGACAGATATACCAAACCATAAGCACACAAGAGCAAACATTGTCCCAAAAGGCACAGCCCCTGAAGATTGCTCCCCCCAAATTAGAGCATTCAGTACAAAGAAGAATGCAAAAAGGATGCCCGGAAACATAAATGCTGTTTTAAGGGTATTCCTCTTCCACTCTGTGCCTTTGAACATCTTGTACAGACGTGCTGAGGTGTAACCAGCAAATATTCCCATAAAGACCCACAAAAGAACCATAGCAGTCGTCAGGCCACCTCTATTGGAAGGAGATAGGAAACCCAGCAATGCAAATATCATTGTCACGAGTGTCATTCCAAAGATTTGTATGCCGGTGCCAACATATACACTGAGCAGACCAGAATTAATTGGTGCTCTGAATACATCTCCATGCACAAGCTTCCACCCTGTTTCTTCTTGAGCATCATCTTGAGTGTCCAACTGATTATAATTTGCAATATCCCTATACAAAGTTCTCATCATGATCATGGCCACCATCCCAGATAGGAACAGGACAATCATTAAGGAGTTTATGATAGAGAACCAATGGATCTGATCATCATTCATAAGGAGGTATGTGTCCCAACGGGATGCCCATTTAATTTCACTTTCCTAAATAAAGGAAACATAAATAAGCAAATGAAAACAACAAAAATAACACTGATTATAAAGCAGAAGATGAAGAAGCACAGCAAAGTGCTTGAGTACCTTAAAGGTAACATCATATGTGAACACAACATCCTTGCCAGCATCAACTTCTTGTGTAACAGTACTTCCTTGAATTAACTTTTTGGTGTCCTTGTTGCATGTTGTCAATGGAGTATTGTTACCTTTCCATTCCTTGTACTCATGATTAATACTGTTTGTAAGAGCAAAACAAACAAAAGCTATACATAATTTAAACATTCATGACCAAAAAAAATAAAAAAATAAAAAACTGCATGCTATGCTTAGTAAATACTAGTGTGATTAAATAAGTATCAAGATTTTAAAAGGAAAAAGAAAAATAATTAAAGGCTTCATTGTCCATGGATACAAAACCTCAGGACCATACAAGTAGGGGAAGGGATGGTGTAAAAAAGAAAAGTTAACCAAGCACACAGTGTGTAAACAAAGATAAGAAATATAGCCTGAAAGTCATATAAAAACCACCCAAAACACTTAAAAGAAACAACTGAAAATGCTGATATGTTCTCGTAAAGTATGGTGCTATCCACCATATGAAGAAGCTATTTTTGGAATATGTAAGCAAAGCATAAGAGCATTAATGTACATGCAGACCAATGTAATACAAAACTACTCCAGATAGTCTCACATTCATACGTTCAAGCATGGAACAATAAATCATAGGATGCAAAATAGATACCATATATTTAACACAGCTTTGCAAAAAAAAAAGTTAAACTAAGAAAACATAGAGGAAGAAAATGGTACAACACCTATTTGGAGTAACCTCAAACCCTACAATGCGAGCAGATTCTGTCTCAGAATCCTTATGAAACATCACTCTAAAACTCAGGTGATTGTTGATAAAATACTTCTCCTCCTTGCTCTGTAAAAACACATAAATGCTAAAGGAAACAGTAGCACAAAAGCTTTCCATAATAGCAAACAATTACAAAAACATACATACCCCTGCATAATTTCCTTTGAAGCCAACACGGAAACCATGATCGTAAGTTGTAGCCTGACTGTTATCCCTCCTTTGTCTAAGAACAGCAACTGGAAGGTTATCTAAGATCCTGCACTTCCAAAGTGAAGCTATCATAATGGATACTTAAAAGTTGCACTTGAAAAACTTGCATAGAAAGAATGACTGTCAAATAGACATGCAGCACATACAGATAGAGATGAAGTGAAATGTGAATGGGAGAAAAAGTATATTTAGATGGACAAGAAATGAATGGTGGGAAATATAGTTGGAACATACATGTTAACCCGGTACTCATCATCGATTTTCTCCTTAAAATTCTTTGCAGATTCGGCATCGAGTGTCACTTTACATGCTATCTTGCATGGTTGCTCTTCCAGCATTTCAAACTGAAGTAGAATTCACGAATTTAATTTAAACAATCTGCTTTCAAGTGTGAACGACAAAAGAACAACAAAGGGTAAAAGGCTTTCAGGCTTACAATGTACACAGAATTCTCAATGCGGTCACCTCGAAGAACCTCTCCCAAATTTTCTGCACTGTTCACAACCTTGTCTGGCGGACAAAATCTCAGATAGTAGTAGTCATATGGAAGTTGTGTCTTCGTAGATGACAACTTGTTCACTTTGACAGGAAGAGAATCACCCTATCAAGAGGAAAAAGAAAATGCAGTAAGAACAAAAAGGTTAAGCTACTCCAATTCCTCAGAAAACTCAAAGTCAACTTCACCTTAGGCACCAAAAAACATTGACATACTCAGAATAAAACGTCAACAAATTTCATGGATTGTCCAAACAATTGCATACCAATATTTTCAAAACATAACGGCTGAAAATTAGGGAAGAATAAGCAAACCCATCAAGAAATTTTTAATCTATTCGGTTGAATTTCAACACCCATCTTCATTATTTTCTACTTATCTTTCCTGTCATATTTTCCCATCATCACTTAATCATAAACGCAGACAGCCACAAACAGCAAGAGCAAATAGCACAAAAAAGAACCTACTAAAAATTACATTAAGATGACCCACAGAACATATATCACCAGAAAATTACCCCATCGCAAAAGCCGAAAACTAGCAACCAACTAATAACCCATCACAAGCTCAACATCTTTCAATACTCTCCATACCATGTTAGCATGTTGATCGATCAATTCAATCAGAAATGTCAGTCACGACTCGATTTCGTTGCTAATTCAATTGTTTACTTAATTTTCAACTTCCATGGGTGAGTTTTCAAGTTCAACTAACTTATTTTCGATCGATTAAATCACAGATCCAAACCGGATTGAAAGATCCACACAGTCCCAAAACACAGCTACAACGTAATCAACCGAGATCCAACTTCACACCATAACCAAAACGAGCGCATACCCATTAATTAAAAACAAAAAAGAAGCAAAACCCAGAAAGGAAAATGAATAAGAAGAAGGAAACACGAAACTAGATAAAATAAAATATATTTTTTAAAGAGAGAGAGAGAGAGAGAGAGAGAGAGAGAAGAGGTCGTGTAAAGAGTACCCTGTGAAAATCACGAGGAGCCACGCCGGGCAGGTAGAAGCCGTGAGCGGAGGAGATGAGGGAGAGGAAAGCCAAGAAGAGGGTCACGGAGATCCTGCCCATCGTTGCAATCTAGAGAGAGAGAGAGAGAGAGAGAGAGTGTGTGAATGAGAGGGTCTGAGTGAGAGTAGCAGAAAGCTGACCAATTGCCAAGATTTCTTAACTTTTTGTTGGTTTTTTTTTTTAATTGTTTTTTTTTTTTTTTAAATTTGTGGGCAAACAAGCTCGTTTAACCCTCTAATTTTTTGCCGCATTTTATTTTTTCAGTCACAATTTTTTTAAAAATATATTTTTTTATTTTTAAATTTTTGTTCCTTTTTTTTTAATTACTAAATATGGTTTTTTTCATGAGTTTGCCGATAAATGTACCTTGTTATTGTAACACGTAGTGTTTGACTATGATCTGGTAGTTTTTGAACAAAATTTTGAAAATTTGAAGCAATTGTTAAAATTTTGAAAAAATAAAAAATAAATATACAAACTCTAATAAATTTAATTTTTTATTTCTTTTTAAAATCTAAGAATTCAAAATAAAATTTTAGAATGTTTTAAAAACTTAGTAATTTTGATTTTTTAAATTTTAAAATTTAAAATATTCTAAATATTCTGAAAATTTTTTTAATTTTAAATTTTTTATTATAAATTTAACATTTCAAAATTTTTAAAAATATTATCAAATATTAGTTTGAATTTTTATATTTTTTTAATTTTTTTTATTCTTTATTGAGTTAATAAAATTTTTTTATTTCTTATAATTTTTAAATTCTTTTTAAATTTTTATTTTTTTTTAAAAGTAATATCACATCATCATATTTTTAAAAAATTATTTTAAATAAACGTAAATTAATTAATATAATTTTCTGTAACATATTTAATTTTAAATTAATAAAAAGCACTAAAATTATGTTTTAAAAAAATTACAAAAAGTGAAAGTCAACTGAGACCTTTGCCCCTTTTTTCTTCCCTGGCTTCTTATTCTAGAAAGCTTTTCTTTCTTGATTAAACTATATTATTATTTGATGAGATCCTTTTAATTAGAAAATTATTATTATTAATTATTTTATTTAATATTTATCTTTTATTATTTTTAAAATAATAAGGAGAATTATATCTATAATAGTAGTTTGTCAAGTCTATATATTTGTAATATCTTATAACTTTTTAATCAATCAATTAATAATATTATCAGAACGTTTAACTTATTAGAGGCTCATTCCGTTAAAAAGATTAATTATATCCCTCTTTCTTATTGTAAATCCCCAAATCTCAATCCTTAATTCCCAAAGGCTTGGAGGCTGACCCTTTAAGGCTGACCCCTTTAAAGAGATCATTAGAGGCTAATCCCCTCAAAGCGATCATTAGAAGTTGATCCTCTCAAAGAGATCAATCCTATCCCTTTTTCCCTAATCACAAAACCCTAGGTTCTTTGGTATCAGAGCAGTGTTCTTAGGGATTTTGCTTCTACTCCCTTCTCTACAAAAAAAGAAAAAAAAATGTATATGCCCTTTACCTAACAACAAAAGAAAAATCTGGGTATCACCAATTTGTAATCTTATAATATGCCTTTACACAACTCTTTTGATTCTGACACCAGAATATCTTGAGTTGAAAAATCTATCAAAAAGCTCAAACAAATGCAAGAATAGATGTTAAAGTCCTTTAAAAGACTCGAGCATATAGTTCTTTCTAAAGCATAGAATGACAGTGTTGAAGGAGAGCTCACAACAGTTCGTCAGATATCCACCATCCTAAAATATCAAAATCGATTTGAGCAATTGATTAACCGATCTAAAGATTGGTTAGAAAGGCAATTGGTGGAAACCTTCATTAAAGGACTTATTCCTGGCATTCAACATGAAGTTAAAACTCCTTCTCCACGCATGATGGTAGCTGTTATCTCCTTTACTCACCTATATGAAGAGAGGTTAGGTGTTAAAATTCATCACCTAATTGCTAAAGAATTTAGTAAACCTACTGAGGTTAAGAAAGCTAAAAAGACAAAGCATGATGCTGTGGAAGGCAAAGATTTTGGTGATGATACCAATTCAAAGCATGACGCCGACAAAGATTTTGGTAATGATATTGATTGAAAGTATGATGCTATGGAAGACAAAGATTCTGGTGATGACATTACTTTAGAGTTAGAAGTTGTGAAAGGCTAAGATTTTGGTGATGATATCAACTTAGAGCATGAAATTATGGATGACAAAAATTCTGGTAAACTTATCATACCTTTAACTAAATATTCTAATTTGTCATCCATGAAAATTAATGAATTGTTCAAAGAATCTATGAAGATTGTTGAATTTTTAAGGAAAAACAAGTCATTGTGGTTGAATTAAATAGAACTAATGAGTTCATGAATGAGAAGCTGACCAAATAATTTATTCCTTCAAAGGTGAGTAACAAGCTTAATGTACAAGTCACTATTGATATTTTATGGCATTTTTCAAAGAGAAATTATTGTGTTAAAAGCAATGCAACATTCAATTATCATATAAGAGAAGTTACATGGAAGAAAGTGAGATTGAAGATCGTTGATCAAGACAAGCTTTTGGAAGAAATTCCATGAAAAAAGGTCAAATTAAGAAAAAATTAAATGAGACAAGCCTTGAGGACAAGGCTAAATTGATGAGTAGGAGAATGATGAGATCCTTCTAGTTAAGAAATTATTATTATTAATTATTTTATTTAATATTTACCTTTTATTATTTCCAAAATAATAGACATAATTATATCTATAATAGTAGTCTATCAAATTTATATATTTGTAATATCCTACGGCTTTTTGAATCAAATAATCAATAATATTATAAGAGTATTTAGTTTATTGGGGACTTATCCTAACCGATCCCCTCGAAGAGATCAATTATATCCCTTTTTCTTATCTCAAATCTCCAAATCTCAATTCCTACTTCCAAATCCCTAATTCCCAAAAGTTCTCAACAACAATTTACAATTCTAGTAAGTTCGCAACTTTCTAGTTGATGGTCGGCGATTCCTCCGATCCCCTATATAACGAAACGTCTGGCTATGGCGATAGCAATCAAGCATTTGTCCGAGTCAACAATAATCTCTTCATGACTATGGACTCTTTTGTCATCAATGGTAGCTCCACTTACACTCTTTCTAGCAACAGCAATAGCTATGATAAAATTTTCTTAATTAAAAATTATTATTTTTAATTATTTTATTTAATATTTAATATTTTATTATTTTTAAATTAATAAAAATAATTAATTTTATAACAATAAACGATAAAATTTATAAATTTATAAAATTTTTTAACTTTTAAAATTCAAATAACTAATAATATTTATTATAATTTATTAAAAATTGATATTTTAAAATAATCATTAGAAACTAATCAATTTAAAGTAATTATTAGAATTTTTTAACTTTTTAAATTCAAATAATTAATAATATTAATTATAATTTATTAGAAATTGATGTCTCAAAATAATCATTAGAAACTAATCACTTTAAAGTAATTATTAGAAATTGATTCTTTGTTAGATGCAAATTATTTGAAATAATTATTAAAAATTAATTTTATTTGTTGAACCTAGGGTTTGGAGATTTGGAAATTGAAAAGGGGTTGAGAATTAGGAATTGAAATTAAAAATTTTATAGAAATAAAAGAGATAGAATTGATCTTTTCAAAAAAAAAAAATTAGTCTCCAATGTAAGTTAAATGCTTTGATAATATTATTAATTAATTAATTAAAAAGTCATAACATATTATAAATATATAAATTCGACAAATTATTATTATTAATATAATTATACTTATTAATTTAAAAATAATAAAAAGTAAATATTAAATAAATAAATTAATAATAATAATTTTTTAATTGAAAGGATCTCATTATTCTCCCACTCTTCAAATTACCCTTATCCTTAAAATTTATCTCGATTAATTATCTTTTTTAGTCTAACCTTCTTCCATAGAACTTCTTTCAAATAGTGTTTGAGTGTTGCATTGATATTAAAACCATAATTTCTCTCTAAAATACTCCATAAAATATCTTGTAACAACAAATTTTTACCAACTATGTCTTATACAATGAACCCTTGTCTTGCTTCTTGTAGGACTCATTCCATCCAATAATTACTAACAGTAGTTTTTTATTACTGTGTCTTCCCTGTAACTCTACTATGTGTCCACTCAATAAAAACTTCATTTTTAACTTGGAAAAATTCCAAATAATGTCTCCCAAAGTTTGCAACCAATTAATGCCAAAAACAATTTTATAATCTTCTAGATATAATAAGAAAAGATCAACATAAACAAACTAACCCTGTAACCAGAGTTTCACCTTTGTGCACTTTCTTTGGCATGTTAAATTTCTTCCATCTGTAACTTTTATATCAAACTTGTCATAGTCCTTTGTTAGCAAAGTAAGTTCGTTGGCAATCTTATCATCCATAAAATCGTTGGTACTACTTGAGTCAATTAACACTATTACTGATCGTCTTTTAAGGGATCCTTTTATTTTCATAGTTTATGGATTAGAATATCCTACCAAAGCATGCATTATGGGCTTAACTGTATATTTAACAAAAGTATCATCAACATCTAGATATTTGTTGTTTTCATTTGCCTCTTCAACTTCCTTTATAGGCTCAATCATTAAGTGCTTCCTTTGTTTACATCAATACTCTTTATGCTACTTCTAATCACAATGCCAACATAATGCTTTTGCCATCTGCTCGCTTAATTATTCTTGGGTCAAATATTTAGTGTTAGAAAGACGTATAAAAGAGTATGAGTTGATGTTACCCTCATTAAATTTGCTGAAACCTTTAGTGGTTGGGTGATGAATTTTGTGCCTAACTTTTCCTCCTGAAGGCGAGCAGAGGAGATTGTTGCTACCATTGTTTGTCGAGCTTTGACTTCACATCGAAAGTCAGGAGTAAGCCCTTCAACGAACATTCCCACCAATTGCCTTTTAGACCAATGTTTAGCTTGATTGGTAAGTTGCTTAAGTTGATTACGATATTTTAGGATGGGTAAGCAAAGGAGATTGCTGCTACCATTGTTCGTGGTTGTCGAGTTTTGACTTCACATCAGATGTCAAGAGTAATCCCTTCAATGAACATTCCCACCAATTGGCTTTTAGACCAATGTTTAGCTCGATTGCTAAGTCACTTGAGTCAATTCTGATATTCCAATATGATGGATATTTGACGAATTTTTTTGAGCTCTCCATCAACATTGTGATATTTTGAGGACCCAAATTGTATAAGAAAGCTTTTGGTGAATTGAGGCCACGTTGGAACTCCAAGATATGCTTTGAACCAATTATACCATTGGATTGCATCATCTTTTAATTGAATAGAAGCAATTTCAACTTTAAAGTTTTCAGACATTCGATAAGAATGAAAATATTTTTCAGCTTAGAAAATCTAACTTGCAAGGTTACTCTTATCCCAATGAGAAAAGTTTACCCTTAAGTGTGGTTGTGTATTATTATGCCTAGTGCCACTATAAGATTTCACTAGTTCTCTTTATTTGTAGGTAAATTTAGAAGCGTTGTCTCTGGATTGGTTTTGCACTTTAGGAATAACCATTTGTTCAAATTTCTTAAAAGTTTCTTGCATGATAAAAACTGCATAAAAGATAATGATTCTTTCACATGAGATAATCAAGTATTAGAATCAGATGAATTGTGTGAAAACATGGTGTAGAATTGTAGGTTATTAATACCTAAATTTTGATTTTGTTATCGAGTAAGCAACATGAACAATTTTTTTTTTTTTGGTGGTGAAGGACAAAAGAAAAGTAAAATCCCTGAAAATGTCATTTTGATACTAATTGTTAAGAACTTAAAGTTTGGAGATTTTGGAAAGGGGTTGAAAATTAGGAATTAAAATTAAGGATTTTATAAAAATAAAGAAAATAAAATTAATCTTTTCAAGGGATTAACCTCTTCGAGGACATTTACCTCTAATAAGCTGATTGTTTGAATAAAAAAGTTATAAAATATTATAAATATATAAATTTAATAAATTATTATTATAAATATAATTATATCTATTAATTTAAAAATAATAATAAATAAATATTAAATAAAATAATTAATAATAATAATTTTTTAATTAGAAACATCTCATTACCATAAAAGATATAAATTTTAAAAAATTGATTCTTATAAAAAACCAATTCTACTATTTTATTTTTCTAATTTTTATTTCTTAATTCTTAATTCTTAATTTTTATTTTCAATTTTTTTATTTCTTCCATCTTTATTTCAAATCCCTAATTCTCCATTTTTATTTCTAATTCTTAATTCTCCAACCTAGTTCCTTAAAATGTCACTTCGAGGAGTTGGAGGAAGCTTTGTACTTGAGGAGGGAGATATTGGAGCTGGGGCTTCCTGATGATGGCTATAATTACCTTGTTCGCTCGAGGGAGATTAAGAACACCGGTGGCGGTGGGTCGAGTCTGAATGTGCCCATCTGTTGCTTGAATCACGTATTGTTGATCTCCGGCGGTGGGTCGAGGCGGAGTGGGGCGTAATGTTGGTGGCATCAGTGCAGCAGCAGCAGCAGCATCATCACACGCGAAATAGGCATTGACTGACCTTTCTGTCAGGATCGCCATGCTTGTGTTATGTTGTGTCGTGTTGGCCTTAGAAGTGCTTATGCATACAACCTTTGAAATTCTTAAAACTGCTGCCTGAACTTGTGTGCATGTAATGGTTTTGTTTTGTCGGAATCCACGAGGGTATGACTTTTACTCAAATTAAAACTGAAACTCAAACCTAAGTTTTTAAATTCCCATGAATTATTGATCATAAGTCTATTGAAATTGAAATATGATGAAATTAAAATAGTTGATCATAAATAACATGTAAAATTTGGTGGTTTAATTCGAGTTGTACGAGGTATAAGAGAGATTTGCAAGTTTGTCTTAATAAATAAAAAAAAATTATTTTTTTAATTATTTTGAATGAATGAGTCTTTATGATAAAAAAGTCATCTTATTAATTAAAAATAAAAAAAATATATATTTTAACATTCTCAAAAAAGAGATGGTCATTGCTTTTCCAAGATGCTTTGATCATTAATCCAACATTAGAGAGAATGTCCAACAACTCATATCTACCACTGCCACAACAAGCTTGGTAAACTGCTCTGCATATGAATTGTCTTCTTGCCATAATGCTTTGCTTGCCAAATTCACACCTAAATGAAACCACAAAATAATAATAATAATAATAATAATCATGACAAAAAAAAATTCATGACCATGTGGGATTAGGGTAAGAATTCTACAAAATTTGATTTTATAATGACATTATGGAGTGATAGTCTAATCCCAAAATGGTCACTCAATATTTATGAGAAAAATGATTTGCTTTTTTTTTTTTGGGTTATTTGGAAAATTGAATGTAATAAATTTTTAAGAAAAAAATTATATATATATTTTTTAGAAATATTGTAATTTTGATTCTCAAACCATTTAATGAATAAAGGCAAAATTTTGTTTTATTATTATTATTATTTATTTGTTATTTATTTTTTTATTATCTAAAGATTAAGAAATTAAAAAAGTGATTATCAAAATATTTTTATATTTAATATAAAAAAAAATTTTTTTTTTTTTTGTCATCTAATCATTCGCGGCGATCACTTTTACAACCACCTAATCGGCAAAAAAATAATAAAATAAAATAAAATAAAAGTGCACGGAAAATGTCGGTCAGATCAGAGATATGATCTTGCGTGGACCGAAAGTTGGAGTTTCTGATGATCGGAGCGTGCTTCCACGGGTCGTCAAGATCCACGCGATCACGCCGTCCACTTCTCTCAAAATATCGGATGGGGGCGCCCCATGTGGCCCCCCCCCCACTCAAAGTCGGTTTCAAAACCTTGGAATAAACGTGGGCCCACATCCCCAAACCTCATCAATTTGAACCTACCCCCTTTTTTTATTTTTAGTTATTATTATTTTTAAAAAACAATTTACTATATTTTTCTTTTCCTGCTGCCAAATCCCGCCACCATTGTCGTCCAGGACAGGACAGAAAGCCACCAAAAATGGAGATCATACTGCTTTGACCCCACCGTTTAATTGTTGAAAAGATAAAAAAAAAAAAAAATTCTGATTTTATATTGCCACTCTCGAAAATAAATTCAACATTAATGACCAATGGATTAATATGAAAAAAAAAGAGTGTTATTTGTAATTAAATTTAATATCAATTGACATAAAAATTAATTTGATATTATTTTTATTTCAAAAATTATAACTCATTTTTATTAAATTTAAATAAATATTGTATGATGCATTATGGAATAATTGGGAATTTATAGAAAGACATGTCATTTTCCCCCATTGTTCAAGAATAGGAAACCTCATTTACATTTTTTTTTTATTTTTTTAAGCAAGATTGAAATATGTTTTGGCCACAGCAAAACTTTAAAATCATATTATAGCTTTTTTTTTTCTTTTTTTTTTTTTTGTGTGTATGGGGTGCACATGCATGTCATGGCTACTCATTGGATTCTATCAAGAATTCACAACAACACTTAAATATTTGGAAAAATGCATTGAAATATTACTAAGAAGTTGTGTGGATGCAAATGGATTGATAGGTATTTAGATATGAAATATAAGTTTATAAATTTTATTATTATAACATATAGTTACTTTTTTATTTTTTTTATATTTTTAATAAATAATAAAATTATAAATATATTTTAAATTTTTATAATAATTTAATATAACATATAACAATTTTTTTTATTTAATTTTTTTAAAATTTAAAAATATATTTTAAATATATTTTAATTAAATATTTAATTTAAATTATTATATGTAATAAAAAATTATTTAATAATAAATAATAATTTTATAGTTATTGTCTACTTAAATGGATACAAAAATTCTTAATAAAATCATTTTTATTGGTTTTCACCTCTTGTTTTTATTAAGTGGTGCCACCCAAAAACCCAAATTTAAAAAAAGAAAAAATAATATTTTGGATTTGTTTTTTCTTTGTTTTTCATTTCATATTTTTTGGGTTAGAGAGAACTTTGGGACAGTCTTTTAACAGCCCAAAAAACATAAGTAAAATTCCTTTTCGCAAGATCTCTCTTTGTTTCTCTCAGCCTTCTCCATCAATAGATCTTCACTTTCAAAGCTTCCTTTGATCAAATTGTCTTCTTAGTCCTCTCCAGGAACGATCCAATTCAAATGGGTAATCGCTCAATTTCAATTTCGTTGATCCATTTTTTCGTTTAGTGTCGCTCCCTACTTATCTCTCTCTTTTTAATTAAAGCTTTTTGTCGTAAATTTTTTTGCATGATTGCGTTTAATTTTGGTAATTATTTTTGTTTTACGTTTCTGGGTCGAATTTATAAAGGCGTTTGTCCGTTTTTTTTTTTTTTTTGCAGTTAAATGAGTTAAAGTCTAACGGGTTTAATAACTGATTGATGTAAAAGAAAGTATATATATTAGTTTTGCACTGGGGAATGGGAAAAAGATTGTTTCTTGATGTTGATTTAACCCAGTTTGAGACAGTCTTCTTTTGTTTTAATTTTTGGGTTTTGGATTATAGGTCATACTGCTTGGTTACCGAGAAAATGAGGGAAAAGGGATATGGGTTTGGGTTATTGGGAGTCTTGATTAATGGGGATTTGAAGATGTATGAAAGGTTCTTATTAGTTTCAGAGAAATAAGCTGTAAAACCGAGTTTAAAAGTGAGTTCTTTGAATCAGATTGATTTTGAATGAAATTAGGGAATTAAGTTGTAGCTATAATGTTTTCTCTTCCTTTTTTCGCCTCATTTTTTGTCAACAAGCTAACTGCAGATTGATTGTTGTTATGAATCTTGTGGACTAAGCGGCTTCTTGTGACTGTTAATGATGCATGGTCATTACCAGAAAATGCCAAAGCTTGATTGATTTTACAATTCTCAAGTGCCAATTGTATGAAAGCAAGTATTAAAGGCTCATAGGTTTGTGTTGGGATGGCCTGTGGGCCTTTGAGGTGTACAAGAAACTTTTTATTCCCTTTTCTAGCATATTAACATGGGCGTGTGTACATGTCTGGAAATGGACTTTGCTGTCCGTTAGTAAATCTATTTGGGGTTTTAGATGTTATAATGCTTGTGAGCTAATAACTGAAACCTTTGGATCCCAGCAAAGAGCGAAGAATGTTGTTCCACTTGTTCCACTCAGCTTATTGACGGAGATGGTACATTTAATGTTTCTGGAATAGAAAATTTTATCAAGGATGTGAGACTGAGGGAATGTGGGCTGTCCTATGCTGTAGTCTCCATCATGGGCCCACAAAGTAGTGGTATGCATTCTGAGCTTAGTCACCTTGGAGCTGTCATATTTTATGTGAAATTTTGATTTTGTTACGTAAACTTTTTTTGACCTTTCTGGTTTGGGTTAAAGTCCTTTTAAGTTGAATGATACTGATTTTCATTTAGGAAAGGCTTCAAATTGATTTCATGGACTATGCAGGAAAGAGCACTTTATTAAATCATTTGTTTGGTACCAACTTCAGAGAGATGGATGCTTTTAAAGGAAGGTGTGTGTCCATGTTTTCTCACTTTAGATTTTCATTTTCTTATATATTAATTTGAAGATAAATAACATTTGGAACTTATTCAACATAAATCTTTGATTGCTTTTCAGGACTCAAACCACTAAAGGTATTTGGTTAGCAAAATGTGCTGCGATTGAACCTACTACTTTAGTAATGGACTTAGAGGGCACTGATGGAAGAGAGCGAGGAGAGGTACCTTTTGTTCAATTTACTTCTCCTTTTTAGTTTTGGGATTTGCTTGTCTAGTTTTCTTGTACTTGTTTGGTGCATGAATTTTGCATTTATATAATGCACTTCTGTAACAATGTCCTAAAATTAATTATTTTGCATCATGTGAGATATTTCTCAACTTTCCTTTTTTTATACTTGATTGGCAAGGTACTTGGACATCGATGATTTTTGAACTTACCAATAATTTCTATTGTTTTTTCTCACTTGTAATGGAATATCATGTTCATTTGCACACTGTCTATGTCTCTCGCTCGTGTCTCATTCTCTTTTTTTCCCTTTCCCATTAGGATGATACGGCATTTGAGAAGCAGAGTGCCCTTTTTGCTCTTGCTGTTTCAGACATAGTATTGATAAACATGTAAGTGCTGTTCAGCAACAAAGGCAATTCTTCCCATTTGCCAATGAGTTCAATGGAATCTTTCTCTGTAGTTCAACTTCACAGTTCTAATGGGATCCAATGCTTAAGTGTACAGTGTGTGAGATTTTTGCACAGGGAAGTTCTTTCTTTCTTTTCTTTGTCATTCCTTTATCTAATTTTTGTGAATATTGCTTAGGTGGTGTCATGATATTGGTCGTGAGCAAGCTGCAAACAAGCCCCTGTTGAAGACTGTATTTCAGGTTTTTTTGTTCCATTTGTCTTATATGTGATCACTCTTGATTTTATAGACTAAAAAGGTCTTAAACTCTCGGTGATTACTTGCACACAGGTCATGATGCGATTGTTTAGTCCACGAAAAACAACTTTGATGTTTGTCATACGTGATAAAACAAGGGTGAGCTCCTGTACTTCTACCTTTGTTTTGTCTGGATAGATTCAGTTGTGATTTTTCATGAGTATATTGTTGCTTCCTTCCATAATGTTTTGTGAGGTTGAGCACTATTTTTATTGTGTGTTCATCTTTCATTGCCTGCAGACACCACTGGAAAATTTAGAGCCTGTTTTAAGAGAAGATATTCAGAAGGTGAAGGATGCTTTGCTTCCCTTATCATCTTTTCACTAAAGTAATTTTGTTTTTAACGTTTCTTTTCAACTTTAGATATGGGATTTTGTTCCTAAGCCAGAAGCCCACAAGGAGACTCCAATAAGTGAATTTTTTAATGTGAGTGGTCAAATTTCTCTCTGAGATAATATTTCTGCATGTTCTCCTTTTTAGAAGGGCAGAATGTGTGGCATTTTGGTGATATCTTTTTTGTTTTTCAAATAAAGGTTGAAGTTGTTGCTCTGTCTAGTTATGAGGAAAAGGAAGAGCAGTTTAAAGAGCAGGTAAGCCAGATAGTTGGTTTGCCTTTTCAGATGAAATTTGAACTCTCATTATCCATTGCATCATCTGAATATCATTTGTTGCTATTCTAGGCTGCCATTCAAGATGTAGCTAAGAACAGCTGCTTCATATTCTTTCTTCTTTCTTGTTTTTTGTTCCAAACAATTAGGATGCTTACAGCTGCTTCATATTCTTTCTTCTTTCTTGTTTTTTGTTCCAAACAATTAGGATGCTTCAATTGGCTATCTCTCTCTCTCTCTCTCTCTCTCTCTCTCTCTCTCTCTCTCTCTCTCTCTCTCATGCTCTCTCAGCTTTGATTTTCCTTACGCACAATGTTTAAACATACTTATATTGCGTACATATCTCTTTGCATCGTACCTGGAGAGTGTGTGCTCTGGAATTTAAATCCAAAGCCATCTTGCCAGATGAACCCAACTGACATTAATTTTTGTACCCTGATCTTTTGCTTATAATGAAGGTGGCTAATTTAAGGGGACGGTTCTTCCATTCTATTGCACCCGGTGGGCTTGCAGGAGATCGACGAGGTGTAGTTCCTGCCTCAGGGTTTTCTTTCAGTGCACAACAAATCTGGAGAGTTATCAAGGAGAACAAGGACCTTGATCTTCCAGCACACAAGGTAGTTTTATGTATATTTGCTTCCTTGGGCTTGCAGAAAATGCATGCACATTTGGTTGATATCATCTATGATCTGCTTATTTACAGGTCATGGTTGCTACTGTACGCTGTGAAGAAATAGCCAATGAAAAGCATGCTAATTTTACCACAAATGAGGCATGTGTCAATCATATGTTTCTTTTTTCTCAGTTTTATTTCATTTTATAAATTTTTAGTGTTCAAAGGTTGATGCTTACAAAATTGGTTTAAATTTTATCCCAGGAGTGGTGTCAAATGGAAGAGTCTGTACAATTCAGTCCTGTCACTGGCTTTGGGAAGAGGCTTAGTTCAATTCTTAACTCTTATCTGTCAGAGTAAGCGCTATTTGGCATACATATACTGATGACTTGCTCCATTCAACCTCCTCATATTGCCCGAGTGGCCATAATCTGTATGGAATTTATGGTCACCTAAAACCTACCAAAATGACTGATGAAATATGTTGCATGCAATTATTGTCTTGGGTTTTAGTGTATATGTGGTGATTGAGTAGGCATCCCCTGACTAATCCAATGTAATATTTGAGATTCCCAGTATTGATTTAACTTTAACATGAGTAAAATCTTTACTTTGTACTGTGAAGACTATGCCATATTTGCGGCTTTATATACTATGTGATAATGAAGACTTATGTTCTTAGGTATAGTCACTTCAAATGTTGCTGCAACTTTCTCAGTGTTATAAGGATTTTCTTTTTGATGCAATGGTTTGATGGATTCTAATTGTCTTTTAAGTCTATTGTAATATATTTACTTAATACATTCATTTTTTTTTCTAGGTATGACTCAGAAGCTACATATTTTGATGAAGGAGTCAGATCAACAAAAAGAAAGCATCTCAAAGAAAAACTGCTGCAAGTAATTCATTTGTTCAGCATTGTTTTGCAAAATTTGTTTAGTTTAAACTATGTAATCAACAGAGAAGGCTAAATTATCTCCATGTAACTCATGTTGTACGATAAAGCATATCAAACCATGCAGCTATGTAACTAGAGCATGCAACTTATAATTTAGGTTACCTTTTTCTTTTTTTCTTTTTTCATTTTTCCCAAGTAATGGTTGTTAGATGGTATATCTATTCACAAACTCATGTTCATGAATCCATTTCTCATTTGTACTAGAATCAGAATGAAGTATAACTTTGCATGAAGAGTTAGTTTGTGTCAAGGTGAGCTCTATATTGGAATCATATAGTGCATAACAGAAGACGTTAAACCTGTTTGCGTGTGCATGGAAGCCAGTGAAATGTGTCCTCAACCTGAGAAGCTTTCATAGTTTGTGGGAACATTCATAATTTCATTTTTTCTTGTTGATGTTAATGGATCCACTCCAAAAGCTTGAGCTAATAAGTACTTCATATATCTTACATCCTACTTCTATATATTCATATGCATTCATCCATTACAGTGGATGTGAGAACCTCCTCCAAATTTCAATTGCTTACTTGTTGAGCTTGGTTTTGAGCTCTACTTATTATTTGTCTTCTAATGATTTGGCAGCATGTCCAACCAGCTTACCAGTCTATGCTGGGACATATAAGGTCTGTAACCCTTGAAAAATTTAAAGAAACATTTGAGAAGGCGTTGAATGCAGGGGAAGGGTTTTCTTTGGCTGCTCGTACTTGCACTCGGTCTTGCATGGCTCTTTTTGATGAACAATGTAAAGGTATAGTTAAATTTCATTGTAACACTTCTATGCATTGAATTATGAGGAACAACACTGAAAAAATGAAAGCCACAGAATGATGAAATGAAGCTTTACTCTAGATATTTTGAAGAAGAAACTGAAGAGAGAGATTTTACAAATAAACAGTTAGGAACAAAGGAGGAATCTTTTTTTAATCCTTATTTACAACTGTGAAAAAGGAAATTAAATCTGCTAGCTTTGGTGAATGGGCTCACTGAAATATGCATTGACATCAAGATTGTCTAATGTTCAGATGCTGTAATTGAACAAGCAAACTGGGATGCATCTAAAGTTCGGGATAAGCTTCAACGTGATATAGATTCACATATTGCTTCTGTCCGAGCTGCCAAACTGTCTGATCTTACCTCAACATTTGAGGTAATATTTGTGGATTTTATTCTTTATAAAAGACTGTTTTGTTTAGTGACTTTCTTTGAATGGGGTTATATAGTGTTTGCTAACATGAAATATTGTACTTCCATGAACATGTTGAATGGGTGGAAGAAATGGGGCTAAGCTGGAGCCTTTGTATGATTCAGAAATGTGAGAATTTTTGGTTGGGTGTAAAGTAGAGTTGATGAAGAGATTGCAAAGTGCGCTATTACTTTGATAATTGATTTGATGCCATTGTTATACATTGACTATTTATGAGAAATCTTCCCTACAGTTTATAAACCTGGAAGGCCTCTTCATCCACATCCTATGACTGTTCATATATTTTGGGAGTGTGCATAAAAGTTTAAAGGTTATTTCACAGGACCTGTGTACCTACTTTAAATTTTCACTGGAAATCTTTGCAGGCAAAGCTGAAAGAGGCATTGTTAGGACCTGTAGAAGCTCTTTTAGACGGAGCTAATAATGAAACTTGGTCTTCAATAAGGAAACTGTTAAGGCGTGAGACGGAGTCAGCTGTCTCCGGACTTTCCAGTGCACTCTCAGGTTTTGATATGGATGAGCAAACTAAAGAAAAAATGCTTACAAGTCTCCAGAACCATGCAAGAGGTTTGGTTGAAGCTAAGACAAGGGGTGAAGCTGGAAGAGTCCTGACCGGAATGAAGGACAGGTAGAAAAAAACTGCTGCTCTTCTAATTTAGTTATTTGATTTATTTCTCTAATGGGAATTGGCTACAACATTTGCATACAGGTTTTCTATGTTGTTTGGCCATGATTCTGATTCCATGCCTCGAGTTTGGACTGGGAAAGAAGACATTCGAGCAATAACCAAAACTGCCCGCTCTGCTGTATGATGCTGTTTACATATTATCAATGTTTAATCTTAGTTTTGTTTTGGAAAGAGTAATTATTAACTTTGATTAATTTCCAGTCCTTGAAGTTGCTCTCTGTAATGGCCGTTATTCGTTTGGATGATGATGATGTGGATAATGTCGAGAGTACATTATCCTCTGTATTGTTGGAGAACAAGAACAGTGGTGCTGTTACTGACGGAAGCATCATAACACATGATCCATTGGCCTCAAGCACTTGGGAAGAGGTTGGCTCTTTGTTATGTGCTGAAATTTTTTCCTTGTATTGTCAATAGTTGTACAGTCCCTCATGGAAACCGCAAGTTTTAGACCCACATTTCTGATGCTTGAATGTCAGATTGGTTTTTTGAGGATAGACTATTTGGAACACTATAAATAGTTGCTTCATTGCAGATTCCACAATCAAGGACAGTGATTACACCTGTTCAGTGCAAATCTCTTTGGAGGCAATTCAAATCAGAGACAGAGTACAGTGTCACTCAGGCCATTTCTGCTCAGGCATGATATTCTCACATAGTTTCTTTTGCATCTCAGGTGTACCTTTCTGCTTGCATCTATTTAGACTCTGAGGGTTAACATGGAATAGGAAGAAAGTTGGACAAAGTTGTTTTTCTATATCAGTACATCTTGATTACTGGTTGGGATGGAGTCCTCTGAAGGGATAAAATATACAGGTCTCAGACTCAGTGGGTCTGTTCAATAACTAAATTTGAAACATCAATATTTTGCATTTGATGTGGCTCATTTTGAGTTGCTAACGACCTTTGAGTGCTTGTGTTGACTGTGCATTGGAAGTGCAATTGTTGTATACTGCTTTATTTCATTTTGTGTATGCCATATTTGGGATTTTGTCATCAAAGATAACCATTTATTCATTGATGTCTCTATTGATTCTGTTCATTTGCATATATTAATTTGTTTCACTGTTTCAATCTCCAGGAAGCTAACAAACGTAATAACAACTGGTTACCACCCCCATGGGCAATTGTTGCCATAGTTGTGCTGGGATTCAATGAATTTATGACACTTTTAAGGTGCATACATCAGACATATTGATGGAGTTTTTGTTTTAATTTTTTTCTAGCTAAGATTCTGTTCTCTTGCTAATGTCTTTTATTCTTGCTTTTCTTCATTACAGAAATCCTTTGTATCTGGGAGTGATATTTGTAGGTTACCTAATTTTTAAAGCCCTATGGGTGCAGCTAGACATTTCGGGTGAATTCCGCCATGGTGCTGTGAGTGTCAACTATTTTTCAATTATTTAGATCCTGCTTTTGTGCTGGGCATTTTTGGATCAAGTTAATGATAATCTTTGACAACCATAGCATTTGGTTGGATGAATTTTCCAGCTTTAGGCTTGTTATTTTCTACAAATCTTTTACCCTTGGAACTGATAACTCAATCACACCCTTTGATGTCATAGAACCGTATACGTGTCTGCCACATTGAAACTCTTAGCTCACATTGTTCTTTCCCAGGATTTCAAAGTCTAACGGCTCATCTTTATGTTTTGCAGCTGCCTGGGCTTATTTCTTTGTCTTCAAAATTCCTTCCTACTGTTATGAACCTTCTCAAAAGACTGGCAGAGGAGGGACAGAAAGTTGCAACGAATGATCCTCAAGCCAACCCTCCGCTTGCATCAAAGAGTTTTCGTAATGGAGTCAGCACAAGTGGCAATGTGTCATCAAGTGCATCATCTGGGATAACATCATCAGAAAATGGAACTGAATACTCAAGTCCCACAAAAGATGACTAGGTAAAATAGGCATTCAAGACTGTACCAGTTCCTTTTGTCATTTGCAGGAGCCATGGATTCTGCTAGATGTACAATTGGTGTGCTGCACGTTTACGTAATGAGATACATGATTGTTATCTCTTGTGAGCACACAAGAGAGAATATATTTTGAAGGCATTAGTTTTTTAACCAAGTGCCAAATACTGGGGCTAGTTGGCTGTGACTAAAAAGCCCCATTATATAGTCTTTATGTATGAGTCGAGTTGTTGGCTATGTCTTTGTTCTGTTCCAGGACAATGTAAGGCCCCCTCTTATCAAATTGTGGTTATTACCAGTTTGAACCCAAATTTTGTGAAAATTGTCTCAACGTGTTGTTTTCCTTAAGTTTCATTTTGGTCACAAAAGTAGGGTGCTTGATGCTGGGAAGGAAGGAAGAGTGTGGGCTTGTTTGTCAAAAATCCATCATTTGCTTTTGCTACAAGAAGATAGTCTGTCTTTTCCTGTTATTTTTGGTTCAAAGAAGCAGAATTTGACTCAGATTTTTCCTGTGTCAATTAACTTCAAGGAATGTGACCACAAATGGTTTTACAAGGACCAGTCCATACAACTATGATTCTATGGTCTCTGGGCCTATGGCTGTAAGCAGCCTCTTTAATTATTTCTGATTTGGGTCTCTTTGTCTCTCTTTCTGGCTTCCTCCTTAAAAATGCTGTACTGTTTTACCAGCCTATGGGCCCTATCCAACTATTGGGGTTTATTATTTCACAAAGATATTTTAATTATCTTTCAGAATTTCGGATGAAAAAAAAAACAAAATTTATAAAAATAAAAAGAATTACTTTTTATTAAGTGATTATTTTTTATTTTTATTTTTGTCAAAAAGAGCTTGGGGCGAGGGTGGGGTACAAGTGTATTGGGGCCACAGGAGTAGTCAAGATGATAAGGTCCAGACCAGAAGTTAGAACCCAGAACGAAAGTAAACCAATAATGCATTGACCACAGCTACATTTGTTGTTGCTTGCTACTGGTTCAGGCTACTCAAACCCAGAATGAAGCAAGCTTAGTGCTGCTAACAACAGCTAAAAGAAGGAACACCAAGCCTTGATAAAAGCTTTCTAGAAGCTGCCAATAATTGGAGGGGCTCTTGATTTTTGCTGTGGTGCAGCACATTTTGAACATTCTATCATTTTTGTGCCTAACAAGTTTAGGGTCTTGATCTTTTCCTATCATTTTTGTTGTTTGAATCACTTTCTCATTTTCCATTAAGGTGTGTGCATATTATTTCATTTTCCATTGTCTGAAACAACTTCCTGTAGGCAGCAATGTTGAATGCCACCAAAAAACTGATGAATCAAACCATGTAGGTGAAGATAGAAAGAGGTTCACTCAATCTCAACAATGTTTTGCCTCCTGCTTCTCAACAACAATGAGCCTAAAATGGACCATCCCACTCATTTACAAGGCATATTTCTACACTGACAGGGCCCTGCAAATATCAAACAAAATTGCTAATTGCTTTGCATATTGACTCCATTGTCCCATTTGTAACTTCTGTTCTGGTCTCCAAAATGAAAAGACATTATTTAAAACTCCATGGGAGTCTCCCAAGCTGTTCATCAGAAAGATATCATTGCAGCAATGGAGTTTCCTTTTGTTTTCTGGTGATTAAAAGGAAAAACCAACTCTGCTCATGGAATGTGAGGAAATTATTAACTGGTTCCTGTCCTTGGTTTAAGTGGATATCCTTGATCACTTATGCTGCCACTAGACAAACTTCTTAGTCTTTGCCAAAACTTCCTTCTCTTTCCTGTTCTTATAGGCCCTGAACAAGAGTGTCTCCTAAAAGACCCCAATTCCTGCCTCTCTGCTGCACTCAAAAGATCAGAAGGTGCCAATGGCAGCAGTTGATGGGATGGTGGTGCTTCCATAACAGTGCTGTCTGCTGCATCAAGCAGAAGCTTCTCTTGGCTGCAAGTTCCTGTCCCTTGCTCTTCTGCCTGATCAAACTCATTGCAGACAAGCTTCAAGGCCTGAACTACTTCACCCATGAAAGGGCGGTGAGATACTTCAGGTTGCACACACATTGATGCAATTGCTGCTACTCTAGCTATTGTATCAAATGAGATACTTGACTTGATAGTTGCGTCTATAATAGTTTTCAAGCCATCCTTGCTTGTGAGGAGTGGACGAGCATAGGCAACGAGATTTTCTTGACCTGGTGGTTGTGACAAATCTACAGGTTTTCGGCTGGTTAGGAGCTCAAGAAGGACCACACCATAACTATATACATCACTCTTCACAAGAAGATGACCTGTCATTGCATACTCCGGAGCTAGATAACTGACAAAAACACATTCACATACGAAGTTCATGAATCATAAGCTTTCAAGTTGAAAAAAAGTACTGAAAGAATGCAGCCACATGAAAAGAACTTTTAGTCCACAAGTAGATATAGTTGTTACTCATAATTAAGCTGCCTCAAAAAATGCGGAATGTATAACTATAAGTTCTGAGAAGTCAACCATACCCAAAAGTTCCCATGACATGTGTTGAGATGTGCTTGTTTCCCTCATCCAATGCGGTTCTAGCCAAGCCAAAATCTGAAACCTTGGGTATAAAATCATGATCTAACAATATGTTACTGGCCTTAAAGTCCCTATGGATAACACGGGGACTTGAGTCTTCATGCAGATAGGCTAGACCCCGGGCTGCACCAAGGGCAATCTTCATTCGAGCATCCCAGTCAAGTGGATCAGTTTTTTTGTCAACTCCTAGAGGGAAAGAACACATATTGGAAAAGAATGTAGACATGGAACACTATGGACAATATGACATGAAAATTTTCTTAAAGATTTTTACCATGTAAATGAGATTCAACACTTCCATTTGGAATAAGTTCATAGACTAGGCAGTGGATATGGCCCTCGGTGCAAGTACCAATCAATTTGACCAGATTTCTGTGATGCAAACGGCTGAGCATCTCAACTTCTGCCAAGAACTCACGGGTACCATGTTGATCATCCCTCTTTAAAACCTTCACGGCCACCTTCTGTCCATCGTCTAGCATCCCACTATAGACAACCCCAAAGCCACCTTCTCCAAGTATTCTCGAAGCATCAAAATTATTAGTAGCTGTCTCTATGTCCTTCAAACTGAATGTCTTGGCAGATCCAGTGTAAGTCAGTGCACCAGAGGTAAAGAACATTGATGCAGTATTGGCTATGCTTCTGACGGTTGTAGTCCCAGCAGAATCTGCCAAGCTTAAATATCAGATACCTTATTTTGCTTACATGCTTCAACAAACATACAAAGTGATTTGGAAATAAAAATTAAAATTCAACAATTTACCTGATCAGGTAAAATTGCAACATTTAAATTCAACCTGTTATGATGCATAGCTTGAGCTTCAAGACATTTGGATAAACTGATGAAAATTGAAATACCTGATGGTTTGGAAGGGGAGGAGATTTTGGTAGGGTGTGGAACTTGAGGTTGTTGAACACAAGCTCCACATTTCAACAGCAAAAGCCAAGCAATTGCTGCACAAATGATAAAAGCAATGAAGATGGAGAGAACTATAACTGCTATCATGCTTCCTGCAATCCCATCCTTTTTCTTTCTTGGAACATCAACTCCTAAAGGTTTATTTGTCCTTCCACTGCCATTTCGGCCAGCTTGTGGTCCATCATCTGTCGTAGAAGTTATAGAAGGTGATGGTGGAGTAGGTGGAAGACCTGCAGATTGTACTAACTTAGAATTGCTCTGTCCCAAAAATTCAGGATATTGCACTGATTTAGTTAAATGGCTGGGCTCAAATTTCTTTGAGCTCAACCATAAAATTTGAAAAGGGTCAAGATGGAACCTGGATAACGGACATATAATACTTCATAGGCTCCAAATAAGGAATCCTTTATAAGGACTTGTCTGTTCCAGAACTTTCTGTAGATTGAAAATGCAGTTGTGCCATCAAACTTAACTCCTCTTGGTACCAGGTTGATGAGAACAGTGCTTTGGTCTAGATGCTCACTAGCTGCATCTGCTCCCATAATGCGAACTTGGCTACTGTTAAGAGAAACACTAGCAGCGATTTCACCAGCCAGCTCAGTAACCAGGGTGAAGAATGTGTATATTGCAATGTCAAGGCGGAGTTTAACTTGAATTGGCCACACACAACCGCATGGAGATCCAGGTGGTGTGTTTGTTAATGGTTCAACACATGTTATTGATGTGCAATCTGTAAGGAACCCATTCCTCTCCCAATAAGCATATGCTTAATATGAAAAATCTGAAAAGGATTCTATGCACATATAGAGGGCAGAAGCTTTACCTTTATTAGGCGGAGGAGGGGGTAAAGTCAAAATTTTTGATGGCGGTAGAGCCTTATGCTTCTTCAAGGAATAACCTGAAGGAGATATTGCAGGTGGATGAATGTGCACTGGCAGGCAGAAATGTTAGCTTGGTAAGGCACTTCTTAGTTTCAAACAAGGTAAAGTAAACCAAATACAAAACTAAACTTTCCATACTATTCAAATGACTGGGAGGAATTGCAGGTGATATGCGAGGTGGCAAGAGCCTCCAGCTCATTGGTGAAGGAGACGGAGAAAGGATGGGAGCCAGGGAAGGCCCTAAAGGTTCCAAAGCAGATGTTCAATCAAAATCATGACATTACACGATTTGTTGAGGAAATTGACTGAAAGAGTAAGAGAATCACACCTCTTTGATGATAATTAGGAGGAGTAATGGGATATGATGATCTAGGAATGCTGAAATGTTTCCTTCGCGAGTCAGGACTTCCATGACCTGAGACTGTAGGAGAGTGTGCAGAACCATGCTCCTGTTCTTTTGTGGGACCATCAAAGGATGGCATAGAAGGTTCAAGTGCAATACTCGATGGTCTATGAGTATGGGGGCCTGCAAGAGGAATACAACTTTGAATTGAAAAATTATGGGCATAGACTTCACAGTTGGAGAAGACATTTCAGTTTCTCCATTGCCCTTCAGTTAGAAACTGATTAACAAATGATAAGTGGTAAGATGCGTGTTGGGAGGTTTTGTACCTATCCTCTCTGCTTTCTTCCTGCCAAAACTTGGAGGTGATGGTTTAGGAGAGAACAAATCTGTAATGCCATCAAGATGTAATCCTTGTAAGTGATCTTGGAACAGAATTCTACGAACAACTAAAAATGGTATAATTTGCAATGGTAGGCCACACCAATATTTTAAAGGTGATATGCCAGGTGCCAAGAGACTCCAGCACATTGGTGGAGACAGAAAGAGGACAGGAGCCAATGAAGGCCCTGAAGGTTCCAAAGCAGATGTTCCATCAAAATCATGACATTAAACGATTTGTTAGGGAAATTGACCGAAAGAGAAAGTGAATCACACCTCTGTGATAATAATTTGGAGAAGAAACGGGATAAGACGATTTAGGAATGCCGAAATGTTTCCTTGCAGAATGAGGACTTCTGTGACTTGCTGTAGGAGAGTGTGCAGAACCATGCACCTGTTCTTTTGCAGGATCCTCAAAGGATGGCGTAGAAGGTTCAAGTGCAATACTTGACGGTCTAGGAGCATGGGGGCCTGCAAAAGGAGTACAAGTTTTAATTGATGAATTATGGGCGAGGATTTCATAGTTGGAAAAGTCATTTCAGTTTCTCCATTGCCTTTCAGTTGGAAATTGATTAATGAACGACAAATGGTAAGATGCTTGTTGGAAGGTTTTGTACCTATCTCCCTTGGTTTTTTCCTGCCAAAGCTTGGAGGTGATGGTTTAGGAGAGAACACATCTGTAATGCCATCAAGATGTAATCCCTGTAAGTGATCTTGGAACAGAATTCTATGAACAACCAAAAATGATATAAATTGAAATGGTATGCCAAATCAGTATTCTAAAAATGATTAGCAGCTGGTGCTGCCCCATGATCAGTATTGTGCAGAAAAAACCCAAACTTAGACAATACTGGTATTTAGCCAATGCCTAGTGCATAATTATCCTTTTTATGCTTAACCAAAAAAAAAAAAAAAAAAAAAAAAAAAAACTCCAAACTTCATAGATTTATAATTTCATCTCCAATATTTAACCACCTAGACAAAATGACATTATCAAGAAGCCAGAAAGAAGGTTTGGATATAGAAGTTGAAACCTGGAATTCAAGATCCCATTGCAATTCAGTCAGAGATAATCCATATAATACACAAGATGATGAAAGGAAAATTCCCTTCTATATCACCAACCAGATTGAAAATGTACGTCTCCAACACACAGAACTCACAGAGATAGATTATATTCAACAAAATTATCAGAGATTTATAAACTAAAGCATTGGATCAAATATAATTCAGTGCAAAAATCACTCTAAAGCAATGAAAGATCAAGCCCCATTACCCGCAGAAACAAGAATTGGCAAGGCACAAGCCGCTGCATATATGATCAACAGCAAAAGACCAACCTTCAGCCCCATTTCACTCCTCAAAGGACTGAAGATCAACCTTCAAGATCTCTCATCTACCACCCAAACTATGTAAAAGGGAAAGTGAGGGGCAGTGGGTTGGAATTGTGAAGCAAAACATGAAGATGACTCAAGGAAACAGCCGTACAACATGTCAGTAATAAACAGAATAGAGACCCACATATAGTGCAAGAGAAGTAACAAGAAGACAAGTTTAATGAGAACACAAGGAAAGAGTTAGGCGGCAAGAAAACTGGGTTGTACTTTCTTTTGACTTCCTAGTCTAACCATTGAAATTTGCAGAGGTTTAAAGAACTGTGATTGAATACTTGCTTTTGTCATGGAAGATTTTTCCAAGGTTACCAGAAACTCATCAAGCTAACAGCAAACAGTTGACAACTAACAACCTACAAGTAACACACTTTCCTTTAAGAGATAGAGAGAGAGAGAGAGGGAGATATTGTTCCAAAAGCATAATGAATGGACAAAAGATGACATCATGGTTTGATAGTTGTTGAATTCCTTGATTTGTTTACTGCACTTAATGACTCCTTTTCAAGCCAACGTTGTAATAGTGCTTCTTTGAAAGCACCATGGCTATGGTGTCTCGATTGACAATTCATGATTGACCTTACATGATTTAAGATTGTTGGAGACACAAGTATAAAGTAACATGATCATGAATTATACATTTATAACCTTCATTATTAGTGATTAATACGTATTTAACGACGTAAATATACAATAAATAATAATAATAATAATAATAATAATTTAATACGATCTTTTTTTTATAAATTTATGTTAAAAAGTTTGCACCTACCTAAGATTTGTTCTTGGCTAGAATTCAAAGTATTTGCTTGTAACTTTTTATGACAGGCTAGTTTAACACACTGCTAGTTTCCAGTCCACATTCTCAAAACAGGCCATTAATACCTAATTTTTGGCTTTTCTTTGCAATCAAGTATTGGGTGGCTCATACCAATTGCTTGGGATCTTTCCCACCTCACACATGTTGACCAGGACTCAAATATTCATATAAAAGATGTTAGATGTGAAATCATAGGGCAGGTACAATAATGAATTTAAATGGTTTAGTATTAAATTGGCAAGTAGCCATCAAACATGTAGGAACCCTATTGGTTATTAGTACCAACCCAATGTTCCTTTTTGTGAGTAAATCTGCATGTAGCCTTAGTAGGCAATTATTTGTACTCTTGCCTTTAATCTGTGAGATGTAACTTATAACCATCCCCTTATCACATAGAATCCATCTTGGGTAGTATTGGTAACATCCATTTTTTATGGTAATTTTCAGAAATAAACACAAGAATAAGAAAATATTAACACTCATGTTTCAAAATACATTTTTTTTTATAATTTTTATGTTTTCAATTATATTCATTTCATGTGTTCATATTTTATAAATAAATAATTTTGACAAATAAATTTAAAAAAAAAAAAAAATATTTTATAAATATATTAATTATCACGTTTATATACTGAAACGGAAAGAAAATTAATTATTAATATTTATGTTTAATATTATTTTTTAAAAAATTTATTATAAATATTGTTAAATTTAAATAAATTTTTTTTATATTTTTTTTAATGTTAATAAATTTAAAAATAATTCTAGATGAATTTGAACTTGACTAAATCAAAGGGAAGCACAGTAAATAACTAACCGAGGTACGGTCCAGGTGGTGACCGACAAAAGACTCAACCTATGATTTTGGATCGACATTTGATCTTGAGAAACATTCACATCTCAAACTCATTTTTATTTTGTACCCAAAATTACGCAAGCAAAAGTCCAAGTGTGCGTGGGGTCTACGTGCAGCAACCCCAGCAAGGTTAGGTAGTTGTGCTGGCATGAATTGTTGAACTTCAATATATTTTTTTTTTTTTTTTTTTTTTTGCTTTTTCTTTATCAAGACAATGGGTCTCCACAAGGCCTCCACCACTGACTTTTTTCAGTCATAAATTGTGTCGGTGGGCTCTTTTTTATTTTATTTTCTACTTTAGTTTTCTGTGTTTGATAGTGTTGGGCCATAGCTTCAAATAACACAAAAGAGTTATGAATAAAGGTAGGAGGTGAGGTAAAAAAAAAAAAAAAAAAAAAAAAAAATCCAATGGGCCAACAATCAATTAACCACTATCTTTCTTTGTTCTTCAAATCACACTCTTTTTTTTTTTTTTTTTTTTTTCTCTCCTACACAACAAGTGACTTTCAATCACTTTTAAAATATGCATTTTCTTTACTTTTTCATTCAAGTTTGATATCTATTTTCGCATTCAATAATAAGGGTATTTATTTTTCATTAAATGCATCTATTAATATGAGGTCACGAGCTCATCCCCATTGCAAAAGATTTTCTTTTTTTTTTTTTAAGGAGAATTTCATCTTATCTCATTTAAGCTTGAACAAAAAAGGAAGAATTGAAAGTTGGAACCACCTTACTGGTTTTTCCAATTCACCTCTCCATTACTTAATATACAAACTTTTTCACTTTATCCCTTCCAATTGGGCTTCTGTCTTTTTAAACTTTATTCTGTGTCTAAAAAGGTTATTATTGCTCGGAAATGAGAGACAGAATCCATCACCAACATCCCCCCCCAAAGAAAACAAAAAAAAAAAAAAGCAAATCATCATTAAATGAAAAGGGATTAATCCAAAGTCCAATCATATTAACATATTGAACGATTGGTAGATTAACTAATGAAGAGTTAAAATCAATTGCCAATTGCCACGTCAAAAGAAAAGTTTTTCAAAAGACAAAACGATGGAAAAGTAAATGAATTATAGTGTACTAAACCTTTCTCTGGTCATGTGCCAGAAACCCCTTATTGAAAAAAGTTACTAGAACTTGATTGCAAGAAAATATTGTGTGTTTTTCCTTTGAACAACAGCAAATTCATTTCATTCATGAAAGATGGTGTATAAGATCATAATAACAAGATCAAGTAGAATGAATTCCAAAAAATTCTAGCAAAATTCCATTTTTTAGTAGGACAAAAAAAAAACTCTCACCCCAGAAGGGAGATGTAGGCAAGATACAACAAAATCTCTTCTAATAATAATATGAATTATTCCTTGACATTTTCATTCAATCCTTTTCTAAATAGGATGTGACAGCGAGTATTAGTAGGTTCATGCAGTCTAGCTCATGTCCAGGGTTTTTGGTTCCACCTGCCAGCAACCATGTCTAGAGGCAGAGGGATTCTTTGGGGAGTAGGGGGTGTCTTTGGTAGGCCTAGCCTAGTGTGTTGTGGCTGGTTATGGTGACAACTATTTGATATCCACAATAGAATGGGCAGAATTCAGAGCCCATAATGCTTTTAACATGTAAAGGTTGTGGGCCTTGAAGTGTCTTTAATCCTTTTCTTTAAGTACATTTAAAAAAGAAAAAAAAAATCATTAAGTCTTTAGGAGAATACCCCAACTTTTATCCCCTGAAAAAGAGAGATGTAGAATTTATGAGAATAAAGATAAATCACCTTTATTGTGTAGTTCTCATTTTCAACTCTTTTTTTTTCTTTTTTCCTTTTTTAGTGTTTGAGTTTCTACTTACCAAATGTTTTCTTGGCATTTCCTGAAATTCTCTAGTAAAATTCAGCTCTATTTCCTCATTAACAAGCTGATTGGATTCCACCTAATTCTCATAATTTTGCAATTTCACCTGATTTAGTTGAAATTAATTGGTAGTCATTAGTCAAATAGGAGCTTATAGTAATCTCTGTTGAATAGCATTCAATCAAAGCTTAAAAGGAGGAGGAGGAGGAGCAGCAGCAAGTATGTTTGGAAGGTACAGAACAGGAAAATGTCAACCGTATTAAATATGAATACCATAACTGCCTAATTTGTGCTCACCATAATTGACTTTGATGGGGTGGTGAAATTCTAAGTATTCCGTGAGCCTGAAGACTGGAACATTGAAATTGTGAATAAAATACAGACAAAATTCAAGAGAACTAGGGCAAGCTGACTAAAATTTTGTGAGTTCTTGACGATAAAGACCCCAACACTGATACTGAAAAAAGTCAAATCTAAAATGCCCGTTAGAGTCTGACCAGGAAGATTTTGTTGACCGTTTAGCCAACATCCTTACCTAATATCTGGTTTATTTTCACTAGAAAATAGCTTGGACCCCTAGTTCCTCATCAATAATCTTCATGGGGTATGTTGAACTCTGCCTTGGAAATACTTTTCAGATAATTCCAGCCACCTTTTTTTTTATTATTTTTTAAGCATTTGAATTAATGTCAAAAAAGTAATAAAAGAATGATTTTATGTTAATTTGTAAATGACTATATATTTATGACTATAGTTATGTAATAATACTTTTTTTTTTTTTTTTTGGAGCATGAATTTTTTTTTTTAGGAGAGGAAAAGAAAAGGATGACAATCATCTGCCCCACTCAACAAATTCAATAAAAAAGGGTTACTAATTTACCAAAAAAAAAAAAATTTAAGTTACAATAAATTAATTTTTTTCATTATACTTTCATTCAATATATTCAATATAAATCTACTCAAACTTATTAGCATTTAAATGGAAATTTTTTTTAATGAAAAAAAGTTGAATAAGTATGTTAACATATAACCTTTAATTTTAGTTTATAAATATAATTTTCAATATACATATTATGTCATTTTTTATTGTAAAAAAAAAAAAAGAGACTAAAATGCATGAAAGAAACCCAAGAATTTTGATTGAAAAAAACCAGGAGTTTTGGCTTGTATGCTTACACCTTAGCATGCAGGGTACCCATCAAAGGAAGCTGGCCAGATTGATAACAACATAGGATACATAAATGGAAGGTAAAATTTCCATTTAATTAGTTACTAATAATTAAAAAAAAAAAGCATAAAGATTTTTTGGTTTGTCATTAGGTGAGAAGTCAATTTACTGGTATTTTGACTTTCATTTTGTCAATGAATTCTGTTTGATTCTGTCTCTTTAGCTGAATCAGCAGATAAATAAGTTTTGGGTTGACCAGCAAGTTTCTCAAAATAAAACATGCAAATGAAGACACCATTTTCAGAGTCAGGGCATACAACTGAACCAACTGTAATGAAAGAAATGCAAACAACTCCAAATTGTAAGACCCTTCTTTTTTTTTCTTTGTAATTTTAATATAGATGTAAATTAAATATTTTTCTTTTTAATTATGTCTAGATTCAAACCCTAGTGGCCAGATAATTCTATCAGTATTGAAGAGACATAGATTAATGCAGTGCAAGAAAGCTGATTTGCAAATACCACATTTTCCTTTGATGCCCAACCAAAAGCCCTTTTCATCAAATTCACAAGAAGTATATATTAAATGGAACCAAGCATAGAATAAAATTAAGTATCAACTGAAAAAAAAAAAAAAGAAAAAAATTAGTTAGGAGGTAAACAGTTTGGTGAAATATCATTAGCATAAAACAATGTTCTTCCTAACCTAAAATTTGATAAAATACCAAATTCTTTGAAGTTATCTAAATCAACAGTTCTTTTCATTCACATATAAATACTAGGCAATTGGTTATGGTGTCCTTGTCCTAGTCCTCACCTCTTCCTTTTTTAAGTTTTCTCTTTTTGCTTTCTGTCAAGTCTGCAAGTCCCAATCAATTAGCAACAAAGCCAAACACAATTTTTATCATAAATCTTTAATTAATCAAGGAACTTCCAAAAAGAAAAACCCCAATTATTTATTATAATTGTTTTTTTTTATTGTGTATGTGTATTTCTCTCAGGAATTGAAGTCTAGAAAATGCAACTTTTTCTTCAATTTTTCTCTAAGGCCAAAGAGAGCGTTACTTCTCTCTTTGTAACCAAGGAGAATTCTCTTGGACCGACCAAAGAGCATCCTGAGCCAAACGATTTTCTCTCTCTATATATGGCAGACAGGGTTTACCCCTCAACCGATCCAACCATCACAAACGGAAGCGCCACCGCCACCCGCACCTTGCCGGCAACCAAATCCCGACCCTATGGCGCCACCCGTCCAGCCTACCACCTACCCAACAGCAAACGCCGTAGCTGCTCCTGCTGCAGTTGGATAACCATCATTATAGTTTCCCTGATTATCCTGGCCGCCATAGCTGGCGCCGTCCTCTACCTCGTCTACCGCCCCCACCGCCCATCATTCGTCGTCTCCGGTCTCAAAGTCAACACTTTCAGCCTCTCCTCAGCATCCAAGCTCACCACCAACGTCAACCTCGACATCACCACCACCAACCGCAACAAAAAATTCATCTTTATCTACAACCCCATCGCCATTTCTGCCACCACAGCCACTGACAAGATTGTTATAGGCAATGGCATGATACCCTTTTTCATTCAGGGCACAAAGAACACAACTTTATTGAAATCCACCATCTCAAGCAATGGTCAAGCTCTGGACGATGCATCTGCGAGCAAGTTAGAGACTGAGTTGAAGAGCGAGAATGGAGTGGACTTAAAGATTGATCTTGATACTAAATTGGAAATCAAGGCTGGTGGATTCAAGACTCCAAAGACTAACATCAGGGTATCTTGTGAAGGGATTAAAGCAACTGTTCCTGGTGGGACAACAGCAACAACCGCATCTGTTTCTAATGCTAAGTGCAAGCTTGACTTGAGGATCAAGATCTGGAAGTGGACTTTCTAAGGGAATGATTCTTCAGATAATAAAGGGAATGATTGTTTGTTTCTTTAATTATATACATGATTTCATTTTATTGAATTCTGTTATACATGTTGGTATCCGGATGAAGTTCAAGTTCGTTGCTTGGTCATTGTCCAGTCCTAGGGGACACAAAAGCTCATTTCTTACACAGTTGTTAATGTTAAATGCTACTTGTTACTTATATTTTTTTTTAAAGGAAATAATGATTTACATTCTTGATATTTATACAGTGGATTAGTTTCTGATAATTCTTTAATTATAAAAAAAGAAAAGAAAAGAAAAGAAAAGAAAATGCTCTATATCATTGATGTGGATCTTAACGAGAGAGATCAATAACGTGAATCCGCAAAAAGTACAATAAAAATTGTTGTTTACACAAAAATAAATTATAAATGTGTAATTTGAAAATTAATATTGTATGGTAGGTATAAAAAATTGGTGTGGAATAATATTTTTATTAAAAGAATTTGATGAGGATCATTTTGTTGTGCTTTTGGATTTGGAGTAATTTTTAACCATTTTCTCCATCTGAATTAACCTGGATTAGGGTTTTGGAAGGAAAATAAGTTTGAACCCTTTTGCCTATTCCACAACTACATTGATGCTCTTCTAAGTAAATTGAAGCTATATTTTATTTTTGAACCTAAAATAAAATTTCCTTGTTGTTAATTACTATTTATTTTATTATTGTTAATTGCTGATTTTATTGATAAATTAAATAATATTGTAATATTTGATTAGAGCGATAATGACTATTGCCATTGTTGTTACATAATTAAATGACTGATTAATGAACATGGGTTTTATTTGAAATGGGGTTTGACCCAAACAAAAAAAAAGAAAAAAAAAAGAAAAGTTTAAATCTGTTAATATAAATCAATCAGTGATGAGTTGAGCCAAAAAGCAGTCAGGATCCACTCTCTCTGATTAGCTATTACTGGTGCCTTCAACAATCAGGAAGTATAGAAAGAATTTACTAAACACTTTTTAGAGCAATCAGTAAGTACAGAAAGTATTTACTAAACACCTTTTAGACTGTCTTTGAGTGTAAAAGTCAAACAACTCAACTCTAGGTCACAGTTGTTGTATGGAAATGTGCTGTTTTTTTTTTTTTTTTTTTTTCATTATTACAGAATTTGTTTACCTTAAAATTTCAGTACAAATGTTGTTGTATGGCTACCTTTCTAATATCTTCATTCTTCCACACTATAAGTTCTATATTATAAAATTCCAATTTGTTGTAAGGTCTTGTCTACCTGTCCAAAATTTTATAATTTTATTATTTTTTTATTAATAATGTCAATGAATTATATAATATTTATAATATTTTTATTTTTATAAATCTCAACCAACTTATTTTTTTATTTAAAATATTTATCTAAATAAATATTATTAAATTTAAATATATCTCGTTTTATTTCATCTATTTGTCTATATTAATTATTAATTGAAAATTACCAAAATTTTAAACTTTAACTTAGTTTAATTAGGAGGGTGGTCATGATATTCTCCTATCATCCTGCTTATTTATGGCATTGTAACCCTTAATAAATTTCAATTACCAATGTTCAAGTAGGGAATTATGTGAATATTTTACCTACGTTTCCTTCTTCTGCCAATTGTTATTTGCATGAACAAAACAGTATCATGCACGCATAATATCAAAGCAAAATTGGGGTAAAAAATTTTCCAAATTCATAGACACATTAATTGATTAATTTTCTAGTTTTTCAATGGATAATGAATCATTGCACACCATTTGACTTATATATTTAAATTTCTTACCAACTTTTTTTTAAATTGGGTAAATTGATTGTTAAGTAATCTATAAATTTTTTAGTAAATATTTCTCACCCTCTTAGAGATATTATATAAGGACAAAATTAATTTTTAAATTAGATAAATTTTTATTTTAAATTAAAAAATTATTGTGAAAATATAATTTATTATTTTATAAAAAAATTCAACACTCTTTAATAAAATTGTAAAAATTAAATTAAATTAGTCAATTGTACTAATAAAATTTAAAATTAAGTTATAATTTAATTTAATTTATTTTAAAAATTATTAATTATAAAATTAATAATTAAACTAATAAATAGATAAATTTTAAATATTAAATAATATAATATATTAAATATTAATTTTATAAATTTAATATTAATTAAATTAATTAAATTTTACATTTCCCATATAGTTATTAAGACTTTCTCCGTGAACGTCGATTTAAAGGCAGCTATTGGTTTCATTTTTTATATGTGAACTCACCTTCATGCTGCATGCTGCAACTGCTAGACATCGTCTCAAACCATCAATTCTTAAAAATTTCCCTTCAAATCTCAGCCCTTCTATTGCCATACTCGACAATGAACAAACCCAAATCAAATCACACCAACCCTTCATCGCTCACAACGAGCTTCTTCTTGATTACTTTGATCGCCTCCTTCGCGATTGTATCACTCTCCAACATGTCAACCAAATTCACGCACAAGTGGTTGTCACTGGTAACTGTGGCTCCGCTTTCTTGGCTGCTCGTATGGTGTCTGTCTATGCTCGTTTTGGGCGCGTTTTTGAGGCCCAGAAAGTGTTTGATGTCACACCATTTGAGTCCCGCTCGAATTTTTTACTGTGGAATTCGGTTCTGAGAGCCAATATCTCTCATGGGTACTTCGGAAATGGGCTTAAATTGTATGTTAGAATGCGAAAGATTGGATTTTTTGGTGATGGGTTTACTTTTCCTTTGGTTATAAGGGCGTGCGCTTCTATGGCTAATTCTAGTTTGTGCAAAGTTGTTCATGGGCACGTTTTGGAGATGGGTTTTGAGAGTCGTCTTCATGTTGCCAATGAACTGATGGGAATGTATTCGAAACTGGGTCGAATGGGGGATGCCCGCAATGTGTTTGATAGAATGGATGTTAGAAGTCATGTTTCGTGGAATATGATGGTTTCAGGTTATGCCTTTAACCATGATTTCTACGGTGCTTTAGAGATGTTTCAAAGGATGGAATCAGAAGGGTTGGAGCCAAATCTTGTGACATGGACATCTTTGATGTCTGGTCATGTTCGGTCCTATCGGTATGTGGAAGCTATGGAGTTGTTTGGCTTGATGAGAATGAAAGGAATTGAGCTCAGTGCTGAAGTTCTTGCCGTGGTCTTATCAGTTTGTATTAATTTAGGTGCGTTTGATAGAGGGAAGGTGGTTCATGGATACATTGTAAAGGGTGGGTTTGAAAATTATTCGTTTGTGAAGAATGCATTAATAGCTGTGTATGGGAAGCATGGAGGTGTAAATGACGCACAAAAATTGTTTATGGAAACAGAAAATAAGAGCATAATAAGTTGGAATGCCTTGATAACTTCATATGCAGAGGCTGGTTTATGTGATGAGGCTCTGGAATTATTTTCCAAACTGGAGAATTCTGAAGGCTCTTCAGTGTTGAGACCTAATGTGGTAAGCTGGAGTGCTTTAATCAGTGGTTTTGCTGCCAATGGACGAGAAGAGGAATCTTTGGAACTTTTTCGACAAATGCAGCTTGCTGATGTTGTGGCAACTGTCGTTACTATTTCTAGTGTCTTATCAGTTTGTGCAGAGTTGGCTGCATTGAATCTTGGTAGGGAAATCCATGGCCATGTCATTAGAGCATCAATGAACAACAACATTCTGGTAGAAAATGGGTTGGTTAATATGTATGCTAAGTGTGGATGTCTAAAGGAAGGTTGCATGGTATTTGAGAAAATAGAGAAGAAGGATCTAATTGCTTGGAACTCTATGATCACAGGATATGGTATGCATGGACTTGGTTCTAATGCTCTAGCAACTTTTGATCAAATGACCAAAACTGGGAATAAGCCAAATGGAGTGACTTTTGTTGCTGTCCTTTCTGCTTGTAGTCATGCTGGTCTTGTTCCTGAGGGTCGTAGGCTTTTTGATCAGATGCTCAAAAAGTATAGGATCAAACCACAAATAGAGCACTATGCTTGCATTGTTGATCTTTTGGGCCGTGCAGGATTGCTGCAAGAAGCAAGCAACATTGTGAAAAACATGCCAATGGAACCCAATATTTGTATATGGAGTACTCTTTTGAACTCTTGTAGGATGCACAAGAACGCAGAAGTTGCAGAAGAAACTGCTTCCCATATTTCTAGTCTCAGGACAGAAGTGACAGGGAGCTACATGCTGCTCTCTAATATATACTCTGCAGGTGGTAGATGGGAAGATTCTGCTAGAGTAAGAGCCTCTGCTAGAATGAAGGGCTTAAAGAAGAACCCTGGACAGAGTTGGATTGAGGTGAAAAAGACTGTTTATATGTTCTCAGCAGGGAATAATGTGCAGAGGGATCTAGAGAAAGTGTATGCAACTCTTGAGTACTTGACATTTCAAATGGAGAGTGAAAGCAGGGGACCTGATAACAGCATTATTCTACAAATTTATGATGGTTATCAAAGTGGTGATGCACGAGTAACAATATGCTGACTGTCACTTTTGCTTATACTTTTGTGCTCGATAATTTTTCTTAAAGAAAGTGACAAAATACCTGATTCTTGAATGTATTCTTTGTTCACCGAAGTAACAAAAGCATTTGCCTTTTTGTTTTCTTCCTTCACTGCCAAGAGCTTATTCTGTCTAAAAAATACTATCCTCGTTCATAATTCTTCTTATTATGGATCTCCTTATGCCTCATTGGCATCTGATCTGAACCGATTGTGCAGTTGTTACATGTATGTAGATGGATTCACAAGGATTTGTAACATTAGGGAGGACATTCTTGGATCTTTGCATGAACCCATCTGCAGTGTTGCTCTAAGAAAACATTACCATGTCTTAGAAGCTTATTTATATTTTTCTTACAGCATTGCTGTCGAAGAACTTTAGGCCATGCTCAGTTTCTGTTAAGCTTCGAAATTGTCTATTGTGTCCCTCTTAAATGGTAATCCTCCTGGGGCATGTGATATTTCTATTGAGGCAGAAGACTGTAATTCATCATATTCCAGAACAATTGATGGGGTGTTCACTTCTTACATAGATAAAAAAAGAAAAAAAAAGAAGAATTGTGCAGAGGCAAATTACTAAAGGGCTGTCAATTCCAAATCTTAAGAGCTCTGAAGATTTAAATAAGGCTGCTTTGATTCAGATATATGCAATAAAGTTAATGAATAATACTCAAAGCATTGTAATGAACAATATTTCAATCAGCATTTGATCTCCCAGTAACCCGCTTTCCTATGACTCAAATCTCGGACAGAAAAAACAAGATATAATCTTGATATCTGTAACTACATAGAAATCCAGGCAGGCCAATTGCCTTCTGGTTTCCATGCATAAGATTAACAAAAGCTTGTGATTATAGTACATGGCAAAAGCTACGATGATATAACTAACTGTGTTGATGGTACAAAACTTCTTTTAATCAACTCTTCGGGCTCAAACTTGACATCATTTATGTCAAGGATCTGCTTTGCATCGTCGCATTCATTCTCATAACGAGGGTGCTTAACTTGCAATGACGAAGATGAGGACCCGCTAGATTCCTGTCCTGTCCATGCGCTAAGATCTTCTTCCAGATGACAATTGTTATCTTGAGCAACACAATCTTGATCTTGATGATTTGATTGTTCGTAATGATATTGCATCACAGGATCATACATCTCCAAAGGATCTGCATTGACAATCTCGCTAACAAGCATGGCTGAATCAGCATCCTGCATTTGGAAATGATGATCACTTGGTTGCACATGTTGCACTTGGGCACGACATAGTGCTAGCTGATGAAGAACAAGGTCTAGTTCGGCTTTGCTGTATTCGATTTGCCGTTGGAGGTTGCATATAATGTTGTAGCAGCCACCAACAGGATCATTGGCACGAGCATCAGATTGGAAGATGATGGTGCGCAATTGCTTCCTCCTTCTGAGGGGCCTTGAGGTTCTTGATGATTTTGGTAATGTTGCTGACTCCAAACAATTTATGGGCGTTTTGGAATTGTCTTTGGCGATGGTGAGGGAAATAAGGGGCGAGAATGCAGTCAGGAGCGCACTTCCTGCGCTGGTATTTGCATGCAGCACACGCTTGGTTGGTGCTGCTGTTTCCAATCCTTGGAATGCTCATAATGTGTGTTCGTTTCTGTTGTTGTTGTTATTGTTTGTGGGAGATATCGGCTGCGTTGCCGCCGGGGATGGTGCAGTTTTCTTTAATGGGGGTGGGGAAGCTCTTTTTTGGCTGGTTGTTGCTGATTCTTTCTTGTTTCTCCGCGAAGAAAACGAAGGAAAATGGAGGATGGAGAGAAATGAGGGGAAGGAAAACAAACATTTATGTGTGCAATGGATTCTATTTTTAGTCAGAGATATATTGGGATAGTAGTGAGAGAATCAGAGAATACAAGCCATTTAGAGGTGTGTTCAAAGTGGTCAAAACAAGAAGAGGATTTTATGGGATGTGGAAGCTAAAAATAGAATAGCACAATTAAGCTTGGTAGACAGTTAACTATATTTAAACTCAAATGATACAAATTGGCTGTGGATCATGAGACAGGAATCTACAGAAAAGATAGACATTAGGCATTGTCTCAAAATACAAACATCTCAAAATTCATATTCTTCATTTTTATCACTAGACCATTTTTACAATTCAAATTTATGACTTTTAAATCATAATAAATACATTGAGGCTTGTCCTTGGGGTTAGAGTACAAGTAGTTTTACAGATCCCTCAATAAAATGACATTTAGAGCAACCACCTAAAAAATAAGAAAAAGTTTATAACATGAAATAACTTGAATAATGGAATAAGGTAAAAAATTATTAGAATGATGTGTAGGTGACTAAAATCGGCCACTTTCTCGATCAGTCTTCATAATATTTCTCATTTTTATCCAAAGTATTATATCATGTTGTATGCAAGAGTCATTTCAAGCTAGCCAGATGTTGCTAATCAAGGTTAGGCCACTGTCCTGCTATGCCATGAGCTTAATCCTGCACTTAACATAGGTACTCCCCTTCAAGAAGAATGGAGCTCACAAAAGTGGCCAAGATTTTGCTTTATTTGCAGTTCAGTTTCTGCTAATGTTGTTGCTTTATGACTGATAGGCAGCAAGCTGCTTATACACGCATCTAGAAGTAATAACACCATCAGAAATCACCAATTTTAAATGACTGACTGGCTCAGAACAAAATTTTTAATATTACTCTACCATGACTTCAAAATCACAGGTTTTGGTTCCAATTGCAGAGGTAACATCTTTGTGAAAAATAAGGGTAAAGGTGCCTACAGAGCAGCCAGCCAGCTGCCACTACAGTTGGCAATCTGGTGGCTACTTGCTACTTCTATATCCTTGGCAATTCTCTTAATCCAATGGTGTGATTACACATAAAACATGAATTTATGCTTCCTAAAGGAACTAAAAGCCTCAACCAAAACACATTAAAAGGGCAGAAAAATGTTCTATAAGACCATGGAAAGATAAGAACAACGTAAGTGTTAACAGTTTTCCTCCATTCCGCCATTACAGAGTCTGGCTTTCCTTTCAGGACTTGGATGGCTTCATATCATACTCCACAGCAAGTCTACAACCAAAGCTAAAATGATTGAACATTAATAAGTAGAGATCAACTTTGAAAACCATTGCGTATAATTTCATCTGGAACATTGTGATCATGAATCAATGCAACCTTAAAGTAAAACAAAAGTTACAGGTACTTTGTGCCAAAAAAGGTGAAGGAGAGATTAGATATGAGAATGTAATAATTTGATGCCCCCCCTAAAAAAATAATAATAAAAACAGAAACCATATATATAATCATTGAAAATTCCTTTACTAAGATCGTAAACTGCAACACAGGGAGCCTTCCTCAATGTTTACCATTATCAATCACAAAGCTGAGTGATGTCCCAGATGCAGATTAAAACATAAATTTTACTACTTGGTACTCTGGGATGACAAGCAGTTATGGCTCAGACTTGATAAGCTCTTCAATGGAATTTCTATACTTGTTGATTAAATCCCTGTAATAAAATTGATCAAGCATTTATCAGGTAAAGAAGAACCAAGAACCAACAGAAATCCACAACCTTTAGTACAGACCTCCTTTGATTCAGCAACTGCTCACTTTCTTCAAGCTTTTGCTTCTGTCCCTCAACTGTCTGCAAGCCAATGTCATAAAAAAATTAACAAAATCATACCAACTATATCTTCAGCAAATGAGAAAGTTCTGTATCAAACCCATGTCCACAATTGCTGACACAAGAAAAGATGTGAACAAAAGCATAGAAGAACCTTCACAAAAACATTAACGATTTAAATTGGTTCTTACCAGAGCTTTCGTGTTTGTTGAGCTAGAGATCGAGTTTAACAGCTTCTGGCAGTTATCAAATTGGTTGCTCAACTCTTTAATCTTCACAAAGACAAACAAATAGAGGACAATATCAACTACCTTTAGACACAACAAAGAAAGCCCAAAACCCAATTCAGATTTAACACCATCGGGGTCAATTTTTTCCGATTCTGAATTCCCCCCAACCATAAAGAAACGATCTTTATAGAGAAAGAAAGGCTAGAAATAGAGAATTCAATAAAAGAGAACAAAAACGCCATTTCAAATTTAACAACATTGGGCTCAATCTCTTCCAATTCTGAATGCCCTACACCATAAAGATACAATCTTTATGAAGAAAGAAACGCTAGAAAGAGAGAATTGAAAGGAGAACAAACCAAGGCGTTAGATTGCTGGTCCGGAGTTCCATTCTCAATGACATCAGCCAAATTCTCCACCAACTGCCAATATAGGAGTAAAGATTCATACATTTTCCAACAAAAAGATAAAAACTTTAAATGGGTTTCTATATTTTTGAGTAAATAATTATGGGGTTTTACTGGGGTGTTACATGTAAGAGGTGGAAGTGGGAGGCAAGTGATTGGTGGTGAGCATTCTGCTGTTGCTGTTGCTGCTGCTGCTGCTGTTGAATGAAACGTTGTTGCTGATACTGTTGCTGTTGTTGTTGAAATTGCTGCTGCTGGGTAAGTTGTTGTTGTGGTTGTTGTTGGAATTGACTGAACTGCTGTTGTTGTTGTGGTTGGAGGTAAAACTGGTCCTGATTTGAGTGAGCAGGGGAGTTACTGTGGGATGGCATGTTTGGAATCATCGTCCAGTTGCCTCCACCGTATGAATGATCCATTGCTCTCTCCCTCTCTCTCTCCGTGCGCTTGTTGATTTAATTGCAACCAGAGTGTGTCGGACATTTGGTTGTTAAGAGAAGGGCAGAGAGGAGAAGTACAGCTCAACGGCGTCGTTTAAAGCATAAGCAAATAGGACTACCCAACATTTTCCATAGTAGCCATTTAGTTTTTTTTTTTTTTTTTTAATTTTGTTTTGTTTTGTTTTAAGTTAGAAATACTTTTTTTTTTTTTTTTCAATCAAAAGTTAGTATTCCTGTTGTTCCATAGATGTTATACACTATACTACTTTAATTTAAACATTAATTTTAATAAATAAAATATTATAAAATTTTATTTTATATCAAAAATATTAATGTGTAAACATTACAATCGAATAATATTAAAATTTTTTTTTAAATAAATTAAATTCTCATAATTAAAATTTTTATTTTTATAACTTTTAAAATATTAATTTTTTTTAAAAAATAAAAAAAAATTATTGTAATAGATAATTTTATAAGAATATCATTAAGTAATAATACATAAAAATAAATAAAAAAATAATAAAAATAATATAATAATTTTTAATATGTTATTTTATTTTTTTAATCAAATAAAATATAATTAATTAATTTTTTTTTTATTACTTTGTTATTCCTCAAAGTCGTCTCCCTAATTTTCCTCGTTTGGAAATATCAATTCTTTTTGCTGTGGGATAGATTGGCATTCCAAGTTTCCAATTCCCCAAGACGACACGCCGTTTTTAACGTGGGTATATGCCAAAGGGACAAGGGAGCAAAACAACATAAACCATTGCAGAAACAAACGTAAGACCTCAATTGTAGCTCCAAGAGAGAAGGGGAAAGCAAAGAAAAGGGTATGTAAATCTGTGTGCGTTTCCCTTTTCAAAGTGTTCTGTTATCACCTTCATTATTTTTCCTCTTTCACTCTCCAAATAGTTTCTTCAGCAAGGCCTTCACTTTTCCAACTTCAGGTTCTCTCTCTCTCTCTCTCTCTCTCTCTAAGATTTCTTTTGGCTTTTGTGGGTGTTTGTATTGGTTTGTGTTTCAAGATGAAAACTTTTGGGTGATATTGATTTTGGAGGCTGGAAAATGTTTCTGGGTGTTTGTGATTTGACTTGAATTTTTGAAAGATACCTTAATTTGATGGTCAAGATGGAATTTTGATCAGGATACTGCTGATGGCATTAGGTAGCACAAAAATGGGTAAAGATAATTTTTTGCAGAAAATGAATTTCAGATTGATGTTTTTTTGGTTCTGGCATGCATGATGGAAGAGAGGATGTTGTTGCATTTTACCTCTTGGTTGCTTTGGATTCTGTGTGTGTCTGCCTGCATTTTGGAGAAGCCAGTCTTGCTATACTGCATGAGGTTGGTTGGTATGTAAAATGCAATGGAGATTAGCTATGGCATTAACCATTGCAATGTGTATGTGTGCAAGTGAATATTCTGTAAGGTTGTTCATAGTTCATAATCATTGGCAAGTTTTTAGATACTTAAAGAAGATACAGATAACTTAAAAAATTCTGATTTGCATCTCGACAAATTGAAATCCGAAAATGCTGAGGAGATAGAATAGGCACAGAGAAAAAAACAATAAAGTGTCTCAGTGCAGAGGATCCCACATTGTGAAATCTGGAGAAGGATCATATGATGTATGCAATATTATTCTTGTTTTTTACATAGAGAACTTTTACAACTCAAATCCATGACCTCATAATATGGTTTTTCTGTTAAAAAACGGAAGACCTATGGAACTTTTTGTAGATGCATTTTAACCTTATTGGTATAATGCTGGGAAAAATACATCCCATTTCAGGCATTAAGCGGTCTCATGGATGGGTAGTGTTCTCTTGTTCTTCTTACATGCTTTCCCTTTTTCTTTTGGAACTTTTTGGTTACCACTTGTGTATCATTTAATGGTTTGGTTCCTCAAAACTGACTGATTACCATCAGTTCTCATCTGAGTTAGTTACCTTTGATAGGATGTGTTGTTATTCTTTCTTCTTCTTCTTCTTTTCCACATTTACATTCTGAAAAAAGGAAAGCAGGGCTATTATGTGAGGCCTCAAAGCTAGCTTAAGTCTTCTCTTTGGTTTGTTGACAGTACTTGGTTGTTTCATTGACATGCAAGGTATCATCTAAAAGCTTTTCATAATTTAGTGTGGACGTATTGACTTTTTCAACATGACAGTTTGCAGATCAAAAAACAATGGCAGTAAAACCAACTGTGGCCTTGAGGGCTATGCTTGTAGGAGGGGTGGCTATATTTGCCAAAGTAGCTGGTGTCATGAAGGCTGCTGGTGGTGCAAAGCTGGGTGCTGCAGCAGCCGCCATGTCATTAGCAGCAGGTGCTGCCATGGGATCAAAGAAGGATGGATCACCTTCACAATGATTGTGCAATCATCTGGCTTTATGGTTTTTTTCACTTGTTATGTAGCATTAGCATATAGCACATTTCGCAGTTTCCCATGTGCTTGTTGGGTACAGATTTGCCGTATATGTACCATAATCTAGCTCATAAGTGGGCTTAAACCTTCTTGGAAAAAAAAGAACTGACAGAGTTAAGATTTCATTTTCCTATATGGAATGATCATTCAAGTAGAAATGATTGAACTAGTGATCAAAGGAAATTATTGAAAAATCAAAAAAAATTTCCATTAACCAATGCTGTTTGAACAACATATCTAATGAAACACGAATAATTTGGAACTTGGTTCACTTCTGTGATTTAAATTGATAATTATTCAACGACAAAGAGTCAAAGGCTTCCCCACTGAAATTCCCTTTTCATTTTCTGTATTCTCCCCATGGTCATATAGGATAAAACAAGACACATCATGCCATGCATGCTTCATTTCTGTTAAGAAATCTTGCGCAAGAACAATCTTCAGACATCAAACTGCAGACATGGATGTTGCCTTTCTAGCTATATGTTTCACAGCCTCCAAGTATGATGAACCATTCTATAGATTCACTTTGCCACTAAAGCTGATGCACACTCGATTTACTTGGACCACATGTGAAATGTGGCTTATCAACTGAATGAACCACAAGCTCAGGATTCCGTGATTCCAACTCAAGCAGCACCTGTGCACGATAAACAATAGAGGGTAGTCAAGGCAAATGCAGCTTTGAGAAGGAAAAATGAGCTCTTGGTATGACTTGTTACTGATACTATACCAGGAAATTTTCTCCACGCCGAAGGATTGGGGCAGGGACATAAAGGGTACACTGTGGTCCAACCAACTGCAGGGATGCCAAGAAAATGTCCATGTAAGTGAAAATAATGTCAAGCCTAATTATATAAACACCTCCTGAAGTTGCACACTATTTCATAGACATTCCCTGAACCTTTTTTATTTCCCTACAAACACATACGTGAATTTTTATCTTGTTTCTCCCCCACCATCAAATCTTCTGAAAGCGATGTTGTTTTGGACCCCTCCATTAGTCCTTGAAATAAGATGAAAGTTCACATATATATTTGTAGGGGGAAAAAAAAAGTTTAGAGGTATCTAAGAAATGGAGGAAAACTTAAGGGGTGTTGTATAATTAAGTCATACCTTTATCACATAACAACAAAAGAACATGCTTGAAAAGCTAAGGATTGAATGAAAACAAAAACTTTACCGGCCAATATCTTCCAATGTTAAAGTCATTAACAAAGGCAACTCCTTTACCCCACCCGCTGAATGATATGAATGTATCTTGTTTCATGTTCTCAACAGAAAAATGGCCAGCATAAATTGCTGGTTCTTTAGAAATGCTCTCTGCACAAGGATGATTGGCCCGATGAGACAACCACAAACAAACATCATTCAAACTAGACCAAGTCATGCAATAAGTATATATGTGTGATTCGTGTATTTTACATGTAGTTAAGAACCTACCAGAGTTATCATCTGATATGTTATGCCATAAAGCTTTAATGAATCTGGAATGTGCAACTCGGATGATGCGTTCATTTTTTGAGAATACATTCAGGTTGTCAAAAGGAAGTGAAATCATTTTCCATCCATGCAAAATTCTCCCATTTACAAATACAGAAGACAATATCCCCTGCAAAAGTGAGGTAGAAAAGACCAGTAAAATATTCTCTCATACTATAAGGTGACATATGATAATGGCAAACACAGACAAAACTTATCCCTCAAGGAACTCTCTTTTATTCAACAATGAAAAGGGAGAAAAAAAGAGCAGGCTACCTTCTTGTCAAACAGGTAAGGTCCATAATTTATACGACCCATATTTTCGACCTATAACAGCATAGAATATATTGATTAGAAAAATGGAAACATACCTAGATTAATCCCTAACATAAAAACTGAAGAGGCGAGAACTGGATAAAGTGGAAAATTTAAGGGAATCCCTTTTCTTTTATGACTAATGCCTAAACCAGGATCAAGACAAATAAGTCTGGTTGTGGTCATTTTATGAACACCTTCAAGTCCATAAGTGCATGTTTATACAAGCATTATGTTATTGCAGTTTAAAGAGTAAAAAGTAATTGGACCAAAATATCACAGACAAAAATATTCTGGTTTAATCTTGAATCACTAAGGTTATATGACAAAAATGAATTCAGGACTTGGGCAATATAAACTCAGCATACTTATGTAATCCCAATTATAGCTTCAATAAGGGACCGATCATCACAAACCGGAAGCACAGAATGACCAATTTTTTCTGAGGAAAGGGCAGTCACATACCAAAATGAACAAGCTGATGTTGGAGGAACATTTGGCATTAGGAAGTCTTAGTCTGTTATTTGACCACCTTTCAATTGATCCAACATGTGTTAGCCTTCCACCATTATCTTTAGAAGGGCATGAAATAAACACTTGGGCTCTGTCATGCACCTACAGTAATATCATAACAGTCAAGTTTTTTCAAGAATTAATGCACTACTGATGATAAAAAGAAACAAAAGCACATTAATCTTATCATACAGCATGAAGAAATTCAATATGAGAAAATATACATAAGCCACAAGGAAAGACTTCAGATAAGTAGATCACATACCTTTGGTATTGAAAGAATGCTTCCATCATCCTTTGCTGCATATTTTGAAACATACAATAGGAATCCAAACATCTGCATATAATAAGATTCAGTTACAATGCAATCTTGGATCAGTATGGAAGGTTATTGTTAAAGCATAACATATGATCTATATCCTCGGTCTCACTTAATAGCTTAAGTTTTAAAGTGGATTGATTTCTTGACATGGTATCAAAGTCTTTATGACCAAGTGGTCTTGTGTTCCAACCATACTACCCTCATATTTAATTGTGAATTTCTACAGTTATGGTGAGTCTATCTTTCGTTCATGCTTTCAGTCCAATAAACTTTCATATGGGAGGCGTATTAAAGTATGATATAACATTCATATCTCAAGTCTCACATAGTAATTTAAACTTTTAGTTGGATTAGTTTCTTGACAGTTATCAACTTTTACAATACAACACAAATGTAACGCACTTGTCCCACAGACTCCATCGATCTTGGTTTTTTAGATTCAACCACACTGGCAGGACTTAATGTGTCAAGCAAATCAAATAAATATCCTATCTGCTGTAAGCGAATATGTCCATGTCCAGCGCTCTTAATGCTTGGAGGAACCAAGGGAAGAGATGCAGCACTGTGAAGCCCTATAACCCTCCGCAGAGCTTAAGGCACAAACATGAACAGTCAGCTCAAGAGAAATGACAATGAACAAATACAGCTGTTAAAAAAGAATCAGCAACACATTACAGAGCCAAGAACAAAAACACCTATATTTCTCTCCTTCATGGCATTTATTGAAGTTGAAAAATGATTACAAAAAAAAAAAAAAAAAAAACAGGATGTCAAAGTGCACAAGGATCCCACACTGGGACTCGAACCTGTTATCTTCTGGTGACAATGGAATAACTATGAAAAAATTCATAAGAAGCTCTCAGCATAACTCTTCCTAGATCCAAGTTAGGTTTTCTCCATACTTTTGTGTCTCTGGTACAAAAACACTTGTGTCTTCTGACAATGATATAAATGCCCACATCATACCCACAAAAGGACCTAGCAAGAAAATCTTACAACTTCAGTCCAAATTGCACATACCGTTGAATTTTGCATTTCCCACATTACCAGATTCTCTAATTGGTGCATCCTGATAAAATTAACATGTCAGTTGCGCACTTTTATCAAAAATTCACTCATCAAAAGAAAAGTTAAGCATTCTTATCTTGTTCCATGAAGATACATAAAACATCAAGGAAAGAAAAAAAAAAAAGCACATTGTCCTCACATAATCGTAGGAAGTGAGGTCTGGCTTGTACTCGGACTCGTCTACACCAGTATTTGCTCCACTGTAAAATCCAAAGTTTGTTCCACCATGTGCCATCTGGATATCATGCAGGGGAAAAAGACTGTAACATTACCGCATATGCATTACATCATTTCAAATATTCAGCAAATGCTTCAGACCATACATAAAGCACAGCAGAAGCATTTTGTGACAGAATCTTTTCCAGGGAAGATGCTGTAAAATCAGCATCAGTCTTAGCAATCTTCTCTTTCCAGTGTGTCAGCCAACCCGTGTAGAACTCCCTAAGAGAAAAAGCATCATGTGCATCAAACTACCAATTACTAACCATGGTAACAATTAACAAAACACCTACACAGAAAGTGGCGGTGATTTTCCTGGGGCATTGAACTCCTTTTGTAAATTGAATATGGGCCAAGGATCCTCACCAGTGGTGAAGTCAACAGCTGTGCATTATATATAAAAGAAAATTATTATGAAAATTAAAGGCAACTAGAAATGCAAAGATATATGCTGGCTCCTGATAACTAATTTGGAGAATTAATGCACACATACCGTTTTTTTTTTTTTTACCTGAAAAGACAGCATCTCCATGAATGGTTCCTTTCTCAAGGGTTTCCCTAGAACCTCCATCTGTAGTATATCTGGAAATCATTAAACAGGGGGAAAAATAGTCAAGAAAGGGGCACAGTAATCAGTCCAGTAAAGCAAGAACCATGGATCCCATCATATGTATATGCAAATATAATCAAACAGAACATGCAGGAAATATGTTCCTTGAGCAGTATACAATGATAATTGAAGAAAAAAATTAAGCATGGTAAGTTGTGCATTTATTTTTCAATATTTAAAGACAAAGGCCCTAAGAGAACTCAGAAGCATGATAGCAAGTCAGAATGACCTCAGGCATGTAGTGAGATATGGTTATGGATGCTCCAGACAAGACATTGGAATGTTTGAATCAATAGACACATGATCAACTGCCCATGTCTGCTATTTGGTTACATGGGCCATTAAGAAACTTCAAGCATCTAGCATGAGTAAGCATTATCAAGGAACTGAAAAAATTTCTGTGATCAAAAGGCAAACAGATAGTATTTCTTGATCATCTACGGCAGTTTTCTAATGCTTACTATTCTTCATTACTACAAACTAGTTTTCCACGTGCTTTACCTAAGTATAATGATCATAAATGAGATCTAAACCTAGATGATGCAGCTTCAAACAGGTTAGATGTAGAACCTCTTACAGAATTATCTTGTCCCCAAGATGTTTTCGGGCCAACTTGACCAGGTGATGAAGATAAGCTTTGTCATCTCCATATGAACCAAACTCATTTTCAACCTGTCAATATAATCTATTTACAGTGAACCATTCTCAATACCATAATGCTGGAACAAATTAAAACTGTCTGACATCAAATTTAGCACATTCACATTTAACAAAGAACTAAGTTACCATTTAAAATGACCTTGAGAAGTCTTGCATAATTCAGAGGACTTTAGGGATATTAGGATCCCACAAAGGAAGTAATGAAAAGGAAGGCTACTTCTACAATCTTGTATTGCAAATATTTAAGAATTACTGACATTTTTTTTCCAATGCATCAAAGCTGCAACAAGAACTCATAAATTTCATCCAATTTAAAATCATTGGCTGTTTCATCTCTGTTAGGACAAAGATGGGCATCACCCACATCAAATAAATGGCAGATAAACAAAATTGTTAACCTTCAAATCTGCAGATATGGATTAAGGAAGGAAAAATAGAGCATAAATCAATGAGAGGTGAGATATACCTGAACCATTATGATAGGACCTCCATTGTTATAAAGGAAGGGAGCTACCATAGGAAGTAGAGTTCCCCACCATCTTTCCACCTAAAGTATTCAAGCCCATATCAATTTAATGAATTCCAAAAGATGGAATGAGATTTAATCTAAGATACGAAGCATATAAAAAAGGGAGGTAAAACAAAGAGAAAAATTCTATTTGCATAGTTTCTCATGAAATATTGTTCAGAAAAATACATTCATGACAATTTTTTGTACTTTAAAAGAACATAAACTATTGTCATACCAATTGAAGGTAGACAGGATCTGATGATCTCAGTTTGATAGCTGGCTCTATAGCTAGCAGCCAAGCAGGGAAACCACCCAAATCCCACTCTGCATCCAAACATCAACACCCAAAAGAGAGAGAGAGAGAGAGAGGTGTGGAATATTTGAGAGTTGGTTCACAGAAACCAAAAATGAATTTCAAAAACTCCTACATTGGCATTTGAGACTGACCTGCACATATATAAGGTCCAGCACGAAGCATGACTAGGAGATCCAACTTCTGGCAAAGTTTGATAAAAGAAACCAGATCAGCAATACCCTCAAAAACCAGCTTTCCAGGCTGTGGTTCATGAAGATTCCAAGGAACATAAGTTTGGATGGTATTAAGACCCAGTGCCTTTGCTCTCAACAGTCTATCTTCCCAATACTACATTGTTAAAATGCAAATTCCAAGTTAGCAACTTAGATCAACAGAGCAATTCCTACAACAAGAAGCAGATTCTTGTTCGGTAAAAACATTATGCAAGAACTAGTTACTGAACAGGTATCAGTCTACTAGCCTTGATATGAAAAACTATGAGTAGTAGGAAGTTTCAGATAATTTACAATGTCAACATCAACTGTGGATCAGGGAAATTTTCTAGAATTACTTGAGATTTATTTCTTCATAAAATCTCATAAATAATAAAATGGGCCTCCCGAACATCATAATTTCTCATTCATTAGCAGAGGTTCCATTCTAAGCCAAGACTTTGCTAGCAAACACAGATTGCAGTTTTGCATGACTGAGTATGTACCATGCCAATCACCCAAAAATTTCACTATCCTACAGATCCCAGTGCTTTGAAAGATAATAGAAAGATGGTCACCTCAGGAACAATCCGGAAATAATGCAGGTCACCTCCAATGATCTGAAAGGGCACACCATCTTTCCAAAACTTGTCATTAGCAATCTCAAAACCTCGATCATTAGCCTGATAAAGTTGATTATTATCACAACAAATGCACTCAAAACTAGGGGTGAGGGGAGAAAAAGTGCATTAGCCTGCAGATCATTAACCTTTCATATATAATTCTATTCAATTCACACTCACACTCTTAGTTAAGGATACAATAAAATAAAATAAAAAAAACTGCATATTCGCTTTTTCTTTAACTGGTTTTCCAGTACCAATTACCTGAAATTCTAACATCTAGACTAATTCTTCAGTCTTTTCTTCTGCTATATTACCCCAATTCTTAACATAGATAAGAAGACAACTTCCATATTAAAGCTGCAATCTTTCCCACAAAGACACAATCTTTCATAATACATGACACTAATTTGGTAGCTGATAAAAACCAAATAAAAATGCAAACCAGATGATGACTTCCAAAACTTACTTGAAGACTTTTAGTGACTTCCAGTGTATGACAATAATATAAAATCCCAACTTTACTTACTTTTCAGCCAAGGGAAAAATAATAAGTATAGAGAAAGAGAGAGAGAGAGATTGGATTAAACCCATCAAGAGAATACCTTCATGTGGCGAGTGGGAGAGTGACGGTGAGAGAAAGAAGGGAGAGGAGCAAAGACTGGAACAAAAGAACCCAAAGCCAACAGAGAGATGATGAACAGAAACAGTGTTGTTTTGGTTGCGCTTTTCTTCTTCACCATTGTTGTTGTTGCTGCTACTTTTGAATTCCTGTTTCTCAAGAATCTCATAACTTTTTCTTCTTTCTACTTCTCCCTTTTTTTTTTTTTTTAATTATTTTTGGACTTTTTTTCACTTTTTGGCTAAGCACAAAGGAGGAAAATGCAGTTGACCATGTTGGGGTATTGGAGGAGCCTGGAGGTTGGTGAGGTCAAGTGAATATATCAAATTTATGTTTATATGATTATTTATATTCCTATTAAAGCAATGCCTAAATAAGTAGCCATCACCAGCATCATTTTATGTTTTGAGGTAACAATCTTGTTTTTTTCTCTTTTGTAGTTTAAGTATGTTCTAAATGTAGTGTTTTTTTTTAATAATTTAATATATTTAAAATAAAAATTTACTTATGATATATTATAATATTAAATTATAAATTATAAATTTTTAGATATATAATTATAATAAAAAATTATAAATATATATAAATAATTATAAAGAAAGATATGATAAAATTTTATTATTTATTAAAATAATTATTTTTATTAATTATTTTGAATTTTTAGTTTTTTAGGTTGTTGTTTTTTTTATTACTCAAATCATATATAAAATAAAATTTTTAATTGTTTATAAAAACTAAGAATTTATTTTTAAATTTAAAATTAAAAATTTAAATAACACTATTATTTGAATTTTGTAACTTTCTATGAACTAATTTTTTTATTTGCAATTCCCTCTATTGCAATATATACCCCTCTATATATATATATATTTATTTATTTATATTAATATGTAAAAAAAAAAAAAGTGTTATGCCACCAATAAAGAGAGAACGTGACAAAGGGGGCAGGAGTTCGGGAATAAAGTGAGAGCTAAGAGTTGGAATTTCGCCCATAAATAAAAAGGCCGCGCGGCAAGCTTCTCCCTTCTACTGCAACAGTTCTTATGGTTGATGGTCTCCACAGGACACCTGCATTGCTCCATTTAACTAACTAATGTAAACAGCCTTAAGGTCCAAGCCCAACAATTCTTTGGACTTTAGGGTTTATCTGATTTCAGACCAAGACTTTTAAAGCCCAAAACTTGAAGGGAAGCTCTCTTTTTCAGGGTATGGCAACCCCATAATTGAAAAATGGGTTTGCCACATGCCCTGGGTCTTGTATTTCTTGATATTGTTTTATTGTGGCTCTGAGCCTTTTATACTACCCCAAAAATAAAATACAATAATAATAATAATAATAATAGAAAGGGGCTCTAATGGGGTCTATTCCCAATTCACATTAGCCTTGTTGTGGATTTTCTTGGTTCTGTTAAAAAAAAAAAGGATCAATCAAGAAGAATAAGGATAATTCTCTTGTATCTTATAAATGTTCTCTTTTGTCAATAGATCAATTTGAAAATGAAACCCCTAATCTGAAACTTTGAATTCTTTTAACTGTTAAAGTTACTTTTTGTATGATTGCAGCCAAGACCATAGCTTTTCCTCCAAGGACATGTGGGGTTGGAGAGTGGAATTAGTCAAAGAAAAAAGTGCAATTATAAGCAGAAAAGGGAGGGGGGGATAGCATCATCAATGCAAACTAGCTACCTAAGTATGCAAAACATAAACCCCATTATTAATATTCACTTCTAGCTCTGCCTGACACAATGGACCTTGATCATCAACTTTTCAATACGATGTTTAGTTTAGAAAAGAGTTAGAATGGAGAGATGAGTAAAAGGATGCAATTGGATTTAGATCTAGATATATATATAATCCATTAAGGGATGTAACTTAATGTAAGCCTACAAATATATAAATATAATTGTTAATTGCAATTATCATGCTTCTTAATTTATATTAGTTAATGATTATGATTGATTGACATGATTTCCTGTTTAACACTATTCATTTTTCCATGTCCTCAGTAGATCTCTTGAGTTTTATCTTCTTTTAAACCAAAATCTGCCACACATTGAAAATGCACCTACTAGATAGATATAATATCAAAAATTCAAAAGGCATATGTATCAAACTTATTGACATCCATTCACCCTTGAATCCCTTGATTTTTATGTAAACAAGTTACCTGCCTACTCAATCACATCACATCAAAGAAAGACCATAAAATCTTTGCTTTCATCATTCTTGTTTATGTGAGTCATGTGGGTGAATTGTGTCTAATCAATATTTCTTCTTTTCATATATAAAAATATATCTAGTTAAATACAGTTAAGGATTAATAATTAATAATCATAATTTATAATCAAAAGATTAAAAGATTATAAATTTAAATTGTATGTATAAAATGAAAGTGGAACATGCTAAAATTTAATATGTATGATCCATCTCTTGATTTCATTCAACTTTGTGTGGAATTATTGGAGCCTTAAAGTGGCTGAATTTCACTATAGTATTACTCATAGGGGATAAATTCTATTTGAATTCATAGATGAAGTTTGGTATGCAAAGGTCTTGCTTTTGTTGTCACTTCCTAATTGCTGTTGGGGTGTGGCTTGCTTTGTTGCTTATCACAGTTTTTAAATTAGAATCCTGCAATCTTGAGTATTTAGGACAGCAGACTTCTGTTCATTTGTCCAGAAGATGTTCACAATCTTTGTAGGAAGGACAGTTCCTCTCGGTCTCGAAGGACCAGAAATGGAACCTGGTGCTTAGAGTTTTTTGAGTATTATAGTTGGAAACTGATTAGTGAACGCCATGTATGAAAACGATTCTAGCTGTTCCAAAAAACAAAAAAAAAAAAAAGAAACAAGAAGAAGAAGGAGCTTAGTATAAATAAGCAACTCTTAATAATAGAGTTCTTTTTTTTTTTTGTTTAATATTTCTGCCATAATTCTTTGCAAAGTGGGGTACATGTCAAAATGCACTTCCATGACTCACCAAGAAAAGGTGATATTCTTGATCTCACTATAAATATATAATTTATAGACAAAAATGGGCACTTAAGCCTCTGGTCACTAATTCATTTTTTCTAGTTTGTGAATGAAAATTTCTTCAAAAAATTATTCAACTCAAAAATTATAATTTTAATTTAATTTAGACGATGAAAACATTATAAATTAAAATAAAGACCTTCCGATTATTAATTTTTTCAAAAAAAAAAACATTTAAACTAAAAAGTCAAACTATTAGATAAACCTAATGAAATGAAAAATTAAACTTTAACAATTCCTAATTAGTATTAAAAGCATAAAAGCGGAATCTAAGAGCAACAATAGAAAAGTTTAGAAGCAAGGTTAGCAAAACAACCACACACAAGGTTTGAGGTACTCTATTGGAACAAGGTGGCGAAGCGTGCATGGCGAGGATTCCTTAAACTAATTACTCATCAATGAAAAATAAAAAAAAAATAAAGAAATATTTAAATTAATGACATGCACGTAGGTGCCAATAACACTTTCAAAGTTAGCTCATGCAAACGTAATATAATATAAATGTTATTTTCTACAACATATATCAAATAATATGTATTTTTCATTTATTTTAATTTTGCATTGAATTATTATAAATTTGTAATTTATAATTATATCAAATGATATTTTTAGTGAATTCATGCATCTCTTAGCATCACTTTTCATGTGTCCATGCAAAAATACTCTAATGAAAAAAAAAAATAAAAAAAAAGTACTTTCGCCATTGTCATCCCAAGAGAACATTTAGTAATTGTTTTCACCTCTTTTTTATTCATTGGATACAAGTGATTCATCAACCAATAAGCAGGATTGATATGAATTCTTTTTCCTTGGTAGGGAATTCTTGTGGGGTGCATGTTTTGTAGGAGATTGCGATGACACATATGGCCTTCTTTATCACCACCACTAGTGGCATTTTGGATCAGAAATCACAGGAAACAGGTAACAATATATTTTTCAGAGGTCAAAATGACAATAAAAACTGATCCTTCTCGGGATTGAATCCCCCACTTGGAGTGGTTGCACTCTCATAATAAGCTGTCAAATAGCATCTCTAGATTTGCAAATAAACAGCATACCCACATCAAAGCTAGCTTGTACATCTATGAATGCACAGTTTCACGAATCCTTTTGGCCATTGGAGAATCCAATGCTTTTCAATCGTACCCATCAAAAGTACATAAACATTTTTGCTTTCACTGTTACTTGTCATACAAGTGTATTCACGTGCATATTCAATGAACCTTTTTTTTCTTTTCTTTTCTTTTTGGACTTGTTTTTAGGGATAACTTTTGCTGATAATTGACCCAAACATCTATCACTAATACATTTTTCGAGTGAATCAACCTCTCCTCTTAGATTTTTTTTTCTAGGAGAAAAAAAAAATGAAAAGAAAAACTCTTTCTGACGAATTTTCACGTTATTAACACGAGTTTTACTTGAAAAACGAAATAAATTAAGAAAATTTAAATTTGTGATGTTGCACTTAATCTATATAAGTCTTGAGTTTACCCTTTTATTCTTGTTCTTATAGTTTTAATGACTAAATAATCAAAATATGTTCCTTTCCCCCCCCCCCCCCCCCCCTAATAGATGAGTGCCACTCAGCGATTGGACCACCATGCATGTTCCTGGCACTACTGGAGCATCACGAGTTCTTATCTACTTTAGAGACATGGGCTATGCATATGATGAGACAGTGGACACCAGGTTGTCTTATGTACAAATCAAGAGAAATTATAATGGAATTGAATTGAGGCAATGATAGAAAGTGTCATTTGAGACCAAGTTGGAAACACAACCTTAGAATTACCTAGATGCTGACTCTTGTTTTTAAGGCGAAAAGAAAAAGGCAGAAAGAACCCCTTTTAGGGCACAAATGGGGATCCATGTTCTCCTTTGAAAATAATATTTTTATGCAATCCTTTGCGTGAGAATTTAGTTAATATCGTGAATTTTTGGTAAAAATAATAATTTTTGTGCTGAATACTGAGGCAAATGATTGTAATTAGTGTTAAAAAGTAAGAATATAGAAACCAATGAAAAGTGCTTTTATCTTTTATATCTATCAATCTTTCACACATCCTATTGCTTCCATAATTATTGTAATTACTAAAGTTCTATTATTTGATATTATGAGTTATAATCAGCATGTTTAGCGTAACCATTCCTTAAATTGTATGCCATGTTAATATAGTTTGTTAGTAAAAAAAAAAAAAAGAATTATTATTTGGTTAAATAGCATAATCCAAGAATAATTAAACTTTATATATGAATGGAATCACATTTGAAGGGGACAATAATTACCCAAGGTGAGAAGTAATTAGTGCATGAACCAGAAAAAATAAAAAAAAGAACTAATTAATGTCAACAAAAACAATAATATTGAAAAAAAAATTATTGTACTTTTTAGCATTTGAAATATTGTTTCTATTGTCACTAATTCTTTACTTGAAATTGTTACCATAATGGAAAAATAATTTCCTCAATTATCTTTTTTTTTTCTTTTTTCTAAATAAAGAAAATGCTTATTGAATATAGAAACAGGCAAGAGGACAATTGGGAATCATTCAATTCGATGGAGAAAAATAATAGCAAAAATTTTTGAAATTTGGTTACATATATAAGGCATTAAACTATATGCATTTTAAGATGTTCTTCCCTTTGGGAATCCGAAAAGCAAAGGTGGGGGAGGGAGGGAAAGGATCATTTAGAGCCATAGGGCAAAATGGCCAATGGAATCCTAACCTTGCCATGATTCCTGAGACTGAATGTGCTGCTGATCATGAGAAGTGTTGACACAATTACCAAGACCAGCCAGGTTGAGTATTTCACTATGAGAGAGAGGCCTAAGACCCAAGAAGTCTCTAGTCAAACCTTCATTTCCACCACCATTGCCACTTGTTGGCATTTTTTTATCTTCCTTTGGATTCAAAACCCTACCACCAAATGCATCCTCAAATATAGTGTCTTCAAACGCAGAAGCAGAAGCAGAAGCAGAAGCAGAAGCAGCAGGAGACAGGGAATTCACCATGTCTTGGAGTAGAGCACTTGAAGATGCATTGGTAGCATCAGGCCCAGCTTTATTTCCAAAAGAAGCCAAGCCATTGACAAATGGCCCGCCCCCACTTGACAGGTAGGACAAATTCAGACAAAAATCAGCTGTGCTTGCATACCCAGCAGAAGAACCACCAGCAGCAGCAGCAGACATTTGAGCTTTTTCTTGTTGTTGATGGTTGTGGTGGGGTCTCATCAAGCCAGCAGTACTACTAGCTTTGCTGCTCATTGTTGCACCCATTTGAGCAGCTTTCTGCAGCAATGCAGTGGCTGACATGGGTGGTGCATCTGCAGAATGGTAGTGTTGTAGAGTGGGGCCAAGACTAGGGTTAGGGTTTGGGCCCAAGTCTTGGTGACCCAACCTCGTTGGCAGGATGGATTGTGATGATGATGATGAGGAGAGATCAAAGGGTGCCTGTTGTTGTTGTGGTGGGCCAGGACCAGGACATGCTGCTGCCCCTAGGCCTGGTGGGCAAGCCAACCATGGTGGCAAAGCGGGCCTTATTGAAGTACTAAAACTTTGTTGCTCTTTCTTGAGTGAAAATGCATGCAGATCTGGAGCATTGAACTGGGGTACTTGGAGATTGATGTGAGGAATTGAAGAGGATAGAAGTGGGTTTGGAGTTCCTGTGATGGATCTTGCACTTTCTGCCGCTATAGCATCACAGAATGCTCTGTGAGTAACAAAACTATCCCTCCTGAAATGCCAAAAAAAAAAAAGAAAATGAAAGATGTAAACAAAACCTCAGACACAAGAAAACAAAAGAAATTTGTCACAAAAGTGATCCTCTCTTTCCCTCTCTCCCTCTCTCCTCTGTGAATTCATTTTACTTTTTCACTCTAGAAGCAAAACACATGTGGTCCAACTAAGCTACTGCAATAAAAAGTTGACATACTTGGCCACCCCAACCTTCTCTCTGCCTCTACAGTATGCTAGCTGCATACATTTATATAAAAATAGTAGTTTCTTTTACGCATCAGACAAAGTATAATTCAACTACTATTTATCTATGTCTGGCAATTTTTAAGAGAATGCATTCAATGCAAATTCTTTTTGTCTACTAATCGGCATCTTCAATAAATGAAATTTATAGCTATTGCATACATAGATTTCCTAAAATGATATTGGGTTTAGTTTACCTTGAGAAAAGTGTTCCACAGTCACATCTATACTCCCTGGTGCCACAGGTCTTGGAGTGAGCTTTCCAGTCCGATTGAACTGCATACCTCTTTGTGCACTTATCACATTTCCACTTCTTCTCACCATGCTTTCTGAAGAAGTGCTTCTTGATTCCTGTCAGGTCCCCAAGAGCCCTTGATGGGTCATGGTGCACACAACTTGGTTCTGGGCACACGTACACCTTCTTCCTTGGTTCTTTGCTTGTTTTTTGCTTTAGCTTCCATGGCAGGTTATGCCCTCTTCTATGAAGCTGAAGATTCTGGTCTCTTTGAAACCCCTTGTTGCAGATCTCACACATAAATCTATTTGTTGTCAGTAGGGACTTAGGGGATAAAGCTATCACTTCTGCATCTGGGTCTGATTCACAAATCCACCCAAAAACAATAAAAGTAAATAAAAAACAAAGAAAGAAAAAAATAATCAACTTTCAGGAAAAGATTAAAAAAAAAAAGGGCCTTTAAATGACGTTGAACAAGAAAAAGTCTTCTTTAATGGTGCAAATTATAATAATTTGGAACCTGGATTTCCTGCCATGTTTCTCTTCTTCTTCACAGGTTGAGTTTGAGCTTGAGCTGGTGCAGCAAAATATTGCTGAGGATAGTTGGTGCTGCCAGTTTCATTTTTGTTTCCTGAAGAACCACTTGCTTCACCAGAAGCTGAAGTCAAATTGGACATGTTTTCCTCTTGTTGCTGCTGCTGAAACATCAGGCCTTCTATCATCATCTCCTAGAAAATCACTTCTACAAATTCTAAGTCTGCATCATGGCGACTCATCATAGATTTTTGGCTTTGACATGTAAGAAAAAGATAATCAAACTACTGCTAAAGATCTAGAGACAACAGAAACCAAACCTAGAAAGAGCTAAAAGGAGTGAAAACTGGAAGCAGAAAGAACCCAAAATAAAGAAAAGGTAAAAGCTTGAAACTGATGTTTCTCAAATGTATAGACTAACAGTTTGGTCTTAAATTTGAACCTTATGTAACCCTTTGGTCCATATGGTTTTCTTCTTTTTCTTGCTTCAAGCAAAGAGACAATTTTTGGTGTTTTTGATAGCTCAAAACAAACAAGCAGAAAAGAAAGTAGTGCTCAGATCCTCTTCATTTTCTTTTTTTTTTTTTTTTTTGTGATAAACCTCAGCTTCCTAATACCAAGCAAATCCAACCATCACACAAATATGAACACAACAAACAAAACAAAACAAAATAAGAAAAATGAAAATCAAAGACCCATGTGAGTGAGAGAGAGAGAGAGAGAGAAAGAAAAAAAGAGAGAGAGAGATGTGGATGAGAATTGAGAAGGGATACGGTGAGTGATCCTAAACAAAATGCCAGAAAACCAAAAGGGAACCCTGCTCTGACGTTGCACTTTCTGTCTTTTCTTTTGTTCTTTTGCCTTTCCTCCCAACACACCATAAAAATCTCTCTCTCTTTTCTTTATTGTCTATTTGCTTCTTTTTAAAACAAATTTGTTTTGAATTCTCTGCTGAAATTTAAACCCTTTTTAAAACACACCCTCCTACCTTTTCTTTCTCCCTTAAAGTAAGAGCTAAAGAATGATAAAAGTCAGCCCCACGTACAAAGCTAACTTCATTTTGTATACACACTTACATATGAAAAAGAGAAATACTCTCAAGTTTGACACATATAAATAAATCCAAAATTGATATAAATCTATACATTATTATTATGTGATGATGATTTTTAATTATGAAATTACAAAAATTTGCACTTCTCCCTCACATCAAACTTTAAAATTCAATTCTACATCATGGCTACAGATTTCTATATTTACGGTGCTATGATTGATTCATTGATTAATTTCTGAACAGACAGGCATGGCTAAAAAGCTGATTTGCTACTTTTATCTCTTATTTCTTTTTGGCCAGGCCATCTTGTGTACTGTAGGAATGTGTGAAGGCAGCTACAATTTCTGACAATTTTGCATGGCTCGACAAATAAGGAATTATTGGACTCTAATCATTCTCTCCAGGATGCCTAACTTCAACCTTCTCCTCCTCTCAACCATGATTGTATTGTTTACATAATTGCATCATCGATCAGTAAATCAACAGTTTCTGTTGATGCTTTTGTTGTTGATGATGATGTGAAACGATATCATGATTGTAAGCAATGACTAAAATCCATGCAAGATGATGAGATAACAGCAAAAGCAAGATAAAGTTACATATCATACACCACCACAACAATAGTTGACTTCATTGTCAAGCAGTTAACAGAGACAGTACATACATGTGTGAATGGGCCTTTAACAGAAAATTGACCCCATAGGCATGGCACTAGTTCACAGCTTCAAGGACTCCTGGAGGGTTTGGTTTTATTGACCTTTTTTATTTTTTTTTTCTTTAATTATTGACTGTTGATTGAATGAACAAAGGTTGAAAAAAAAAAAGGAAAAAAAAAAAACAAGAAAGAAAAACCCAAAAAAGCAAAATGCTTTCCTTTTGGCTAGGTAGCTGTGATATAGTGGAATGTGTACAAAAGCAAACTTTTGTTAGAAATCCCATGAGCATACCTATACATAGTGGCTTTCCATTGTACATTTGTAGTGAAGCACTTAGAGAAATTCTGTGGAATGTTTACAAAAGAAAATGCACCTCAAGTGTCATCAACAATGACAGGAAAAATATTTAAACATGCATAGTCTATACAATTTGAGCTAGTGGCAATCTTTCACCACATGCACTCTTGTCTGATCTTAGAGTTTTAATAGTATTTGTGGGTTCCAGTGGAGCAACACACACACTCTCTCTCTCTTTTTTTTTGGGGGGGGGGGGTTTCTTTTTTTTTTTTTTTTTATAAGACAGATTCAAAATTTATTAAATAAAGGGTGTCACAGTACAAATACAAATTAAGCAAAATAAATATTAAAACCAGACAATGAAATTAGATTAGACAACAAGCAAAATGTGAATTACACATGCCACATTACTTTCGGCTCCTCTAGGTCCCACCTGTGTACACCTATCTTTACCGATCTTATGGTAGGCAGCACAACCTGAGGCGGCTGCATGATTGAACATTTTTCTTTTTTTTTTTTTTCTAATTAAAGATTTATCACATTGAAGTCAGCTATGGTGGAACTATGCATAGCTCAACTTGGGTGTTAGGTAAGCAATTGCCTATCATATGCAGTCCCAAAAACTAATTTATTTCTTTATTTTTATTTTTATCATTCTTAGTTGGATGGAGCCTTGGAATACGTAGATTGGAAGAAATGTTCTCATTCTCTCATGTATACTATTATAATTTTATGTCCCTATCAGAGATTTATACATCTCAACATTCGTTTTCCTGAAATCCACCAATAATGGACTTTGCCTCATTACCGTGTGAGCCCTATGCTACTTAGGGGGGATGTACTTTTCTATAGTTGTCTTGCTCCTTTTCTTTTTTTCTTTTTTTTTTTTGAAATAATTTAGGTTTAAAATTGAAGGATTAGTAGTTTTTGGTATAAGCTTACTCCATAATGTGCCAATCAATATGTTTTTTTTTTTTTTTAAAGAAAAAAGTAGGGCTTTCAATTTTAGGCTAATTAATAATTTTATCTGTATAGACTTAAATTATAGAAAGATTCTTAAATAAACTTGATCCATCATGTTCACAAGTACCAATGTCATTCCAAAGTTTATAGGAGTATTATCAAAATTGTTGAAATTAACATATAGTATTTCTATTGAAAATTGTGGAAGCAATCTCCTTAGAAAAAATAATAGTATTGCTGGCTGCATTTGATATTTCCCAACCACAATGTCGAAGACTTGTGTATTGAGACTTTTTTTTGTTTTTTTTTTTTTTTTGGGGTTTTTTTTAATTTCCCATGTAAAAGTTTGTGGATTGGACCCTGGTGGGACAGCTGCCTGGCATGAGGAGAAGGTGTGGTATTCAAAATGTACAGATAGTTCTCCACACACACACACACACACAGCTAGCCTGTTCTCTTGAAGAGTGCAAGCTCTAATCGTAAAAGGAGAAAAGGGATGCTAGCTAGCATGCAAATTAATCCAAGAAACCAATTCAACTTTATGGTGTTATGATTGAGACAAAAAGGCCAACCTATGAGTTTTTCGGTGGGATTATTAAAGTAGACCTCCATTATGCTATCTTGCTTGATCCACCTTTTATCCCACGAGTTATGCTAGTGGGAATAATGTTCATAATTATGTGCCTTTTTCATGATAAAAATTGTTCAAATATAATAATATCCTCAATTTTCACATATCTAATAATAATAATAATAATAATAATATCCCATTTTTTGAAAATTAATGATATGGTGACTAAAGTCATCATTTTTTTCTTTTTTTTTTTTACAATTATATGACGGAGAGAAGAAGTTCAAGTACAAGGTACTATCATTGTCCCCCCTACACTTAGACATCCAACTTGTAATGGCAATGACCCAATTGCAAGAACAGAGATCTACCAAATGATTATGCCCACCCGACCCAAGTGCAACATCGCATGGAGGTGTCAAATGCAAACATGGTGGGACAATGGAAACGTGGGAGTAACCCCAAATTTGTTCAAAAGGGATTCATTCTCATCTAAAAAGTAAACTAAATTGGGCTGATTTTTGTAAACAATCTATCTATAATCCATCTTTGATAAGAAATCTAAGTGATTAAAAACTTGAAGCTTTCCATAACTTAAATGTATAGAATTCTAATTGATATAAAAGAATTCCAACATAATGTTGACATGCTCACTTATGGTATTTCTTTTTATTGTGTAATTCTAAGAGACTTCTTGGTTTAAGCGCAAAAAAAAAAAAAGAAAAAACCCCATTATCAAATCTTTGTAATGCACCCCATTAAGCAAGGCCACTTAAATGTACACTACTTGGGATAAATTTGAAATTTTTTAACCAAAATTTTTTTTTAAAATAAAAAACTAATATAAAAAAGTAACTAATTATTAAATATAATGTAATAATTTTATAATTATTGATTATATATTTATATTTTTTAATAAATAATTATAATTAAATATAAAAATTATAGATATACAACCAACCATCATACCATTATTAGTTGTTTCATTTGTCTTCTGTCAAACGGGTGTCATGTGATAGAGTGCTTTCAGGAGACACTCATCCTCCAATTATTGACCTTCGGACCAAAGCAAAATACACATGCCTCTCAAGGTCACGAGTCGGCGTGGTGGCTCCCACGCATAAAAATGATTGATGGATAGGTGGGCCCACGGAATTGAAAAGCTCAATACAGGAAATTTCCATCCCAAGTCCAAAATACATCTAAGCTCCATCATCCAGGATGGACACGATCGCCCCTGATCCACAGAAGTTCATAGAGACTCAAAACAAAGCGACACACATGCGTTACAGGCCATAGATAATTGTAGACCTGCAAATATAGAATGCCAACCCCAGAGTAGGAAAATTTGTATAAACAGTCCCTTTCCTACATCTGAAGGATTGAGGATCACTGTAAACTACAAGCTCCAATAATCTCAAACTTAAACCACCTATTACTACCAGCTTCATGAAAAAATCGTACTTAAGATCGTATAAATTAAACGTATAGTATCGTATTCGAATGTCTTTAAACACATTTTGCGAAGAAAGAGAGAACTCCAATAACAATGGAAAGGGAGAAGGGGCTAGAGTACCATTCAAGCATTGCTAAAAGTTCTGTGCATGCCCTGGAGAGTCACAAGCATCCAAGCAAGTTCTGGATGTAACATTGATAACTGATGAGACAACTAACAATTTGAATGGCTCAACTGAACATGGGGTAACATAGACACTGCTAAAATTTAGCCTTTAATTCTAGTCCGGAACATGATTTCCGGGGTTTGATGCTCTTGAAGCAAATCATTGGGGTTGGAAAGTCCCAATGGAGTCTTCTAAAATAATTCAATCAGACAAGATCATGAACAGATTGACCTATCACTTGAGCTCACGAGAATGTGGTACGCATTTCGAGCTCAAATAATAGGCGATATAGTTCTGTAGGAAAAAATGATAAGAAAGTGAAATGGGATGAGACATAAGCTAGAGTGATACTGGTATACGCAACCCGTCATAGCTGAGTTGTACATCAAGACCTTCTGTATCCATCAATTTCATGAGATCTTCATTCACCTTTTCATGATCCATAAGGTGCATCATACCTTAATCAAGAATAGAAGGCAAAAAAGAAGCAAATTACATTCCCAACATCTTTGAGTGGCGACATAATGGAGGTTAGGGTTGAAACAAAACAAGAGGATGGTTAAAAATACCGGTGAACAATGTTCTCTTTGGTTGAATTTTCCGTACTTCCTCCAAGGCCTGAAAAGTAATTAACAATCACGAAGCTTTACATTTGACATTACTGTCCTAAATCAGACAAGATAGACAAAATGGAGACTTATTTTTTGATCAGTGGTATATGTAAAACTCAAGGGGGCAAGTGAAGAAAAAGCTGGTCAAACCAAATAGTTCAATTTAAAGTTTCTAATGTCCAAGAGGTTAGCATTGATGACTAGAAAAAGCAAGAGAATGTACCCTTGGAAGCCCAAAGTGTGTTGAAGAAGAACGATCAGGCCTTAGCGCATCCTGAAACAAAATCCATGTACATTGAAGGCAAACAGTATTTGTGTGAAGCTCAAATGAAATCTGAGTGCAATAGTCAATATTATTATGCCTGCTTTTGAGCATGCACATGTACATGCTTGAGTGCAAATGGATTTTTGTATGGCTGTTGGTGGCTGTGTGTCTGTTTTGCTTGCATGTGCGAGTGCGTGCATGTGCACACATGTGCACGCATATGTGAGGGAGTGTGTGTGTGAGAGAGAGAGAGAGAGAGACCAAAATGAGGATTTCAGAGCCCTCAAGGAGAGGATAAGTTTCATCAGGGATCTCACTGACATCACTGCACACACAAATGCCAGATTAGCTCAAGAATCTGCAGAGAAACCTAAACAAAATACAGTTTTTGGAAAGCCTCACAGCTGAAAAGCTGTACCTGATGTAAGATATGTTGCCAAAGCGAAAACCAAGAGAACGGTAGCCATGACCATGCCAAACTGGTAAGGGTGTAATCTGAAGCAAGAAAATTCCATAAATGATACAAAAACTAAATAAATGATACAAAAAGTTCCAATGGAATAATTTGCTTCAGTGAGGAAGGCTGTTCTTTTCACTTACAGAAATAAACTCTGCATGATCCCACCCAAAAAAAAAAAAATGGAATAAAGGATTGATTGGAGGTACTATACTTCCACACAAGAGAGGTGGAGGCTAAACTTTTAACATTTGACTAAAATGGGGTCAGAGAACAGAGTCCCACAAGCAGAATCAATTTTCATATTTGCACTGTTCCATATTCTTGTGCTGTATGGGTTATAAAATTTGCTTACTTGAAATCAAAGGTCATAATTTTAGTATGAGTTCAGAAACCCTTTCTCTCCAAACCAAAAGGACAATCACATTTCAGTACTAAGTGAAGCTGGTCTGGACCTTCAAATCATGTATGACAAATGGCTCCTCTTGTATGATGTTAAATTGCAACTTTGAGACAGCAGCACCAGGTGTAATCCCACTCATATCCACCAAATAATAATGGGTCTTCTTCATCACCTGAAATGGGACAGTATTACAATACAATCATTTCCTGATATATCAACTAATAGTACAACAGAAACAGACAGCATTTTCTTGTCATTAGATATCCACTCATCAATTTGTGTAACTGGACATGTTACTGACCAGAGCAAAGAGAAAATGATTCTATGCACAACTGAGAACTAATAGGAAGGGAAGATAGATTAATTGATGATGCTGACCCTTACAGCCCTTTATAGCCAATAAATAAAGGGGAGAAAAAAAAAAGACCTCACAGACTCAGATCCATAAATGTATAAGAAAAAATTTCTCTTAGAATATAGAATAGGTTATTTGACCTCAAAATCACGCTCTGCAACATAAATTGGAATATTGGGCTGGACATTGTTTGTCCAATCACGAAGATCATCCATACCTGAGGAGAAAAGGATATAAGAGTAAAAAGAAAAAGCCCAGCATGTAACTTATGTATAAAAATTGATGCATGTCTTGATTGTGTCAACTATGGCAAAATTAACATTAGAAGGTTTGCATGACAGAGACCTCCAATTGCATCAGCATGAGAATGAGTAATAATAACCGCATCAATTGTTCTTATCCTGACAGAAATGCAACTAGTTACATAATGGAAAATTTCTGATAGTAGTTGCATAAAAATATAAGAGGATATGAGAAAGAAATACCAATTCAATTACTACCTATCCCTGCCAACCAAAAATGAATTTAAAAAACAAAAAAAAAAAAAAAACAAATTTCAACTTTCTTGACCTCTTAGTGACCCAGATATACATATTGGTAGCACAACTGGTAAGAAATGAACAGTGGAAGCAGTAGTCATTAACATAAAAGCATGCCATACTGGCTACTGAAAGAACCATGTAGTGAATGCAAGAAATGCTAAGAATGTCCATCTAGAACATTCATAATCTAAAAGTGGGAAAATCATTATTGCACTTTACAAAACCAAAGACAAGATGACGATCACCAAAGAACACATATTTTGCACAAGATTGAAATTGAATGGTTGTTAGTTGTGCATGTGTGTGTGCACGCATGTCCATGTGCATGCATGCATGCATGCATAGACCCAAATTGTCTTTCTTTCTTTGATCTTAAAAACTGAAAAAGATGTCAAAACATTCAAATAATCACATTGTTTATGCACATAGGACAAAATGAGTCACTTTTTTCATCATTATCTTAGCTTACAAATCATCAAATCTCACAAGAATTTGGCATTTGATGGGAGGAATTTATAAAATGGATACAATACATTGAGCTTATGAAAAACAAGGTGAAATACTAGTTAATCTGATGAACAAGTGACCAAATGAAATGTACACAGTCAGAATAAAATGGTTGAGACTATGTAAGAAACCAAACACGATAAAAACTAACCCAAATGCAGGAAACCATCGAAGAGCACTATGGTAGAAAAACCTGCAAACAAGAAGTTGACAAATATAGATCAGTTAAACAGATAAGCAATAAACACTCTTAATTGCAGAAAATGCTCTGCCATAATTTGGACAAATTGGTATGATGTTGAATCATGATTTAGTTCTAAGTTCCATCCTATTATCTTGTATAACCTTTTCCTTTTCCTTGTAAAACATGAGAAAATTAAACAAGCACCAAAACTTGATGGTAAAAATCAAGGGAGTCCTAAATTTCAATCATGTCTTCGTATTTGAATGTTCATTTTGATGCATTTAACTCACATTCACATCAAAATGGCAAGACATATATCAGTCCACTCTAAGATCTCCACCATCCAAATATGAAATTCCAGAAATTGGAAATTGTCATCAACCAACCAACTATTTCCATTAATTTCAGAGTAATTTGTGATTTCTCTCGTAATAATACACCGAAGTCCTGCTAGAAGTGCCTTGTACTTACTTGCCAGCATCTATTAGAATGTCATGTCTTCCAGCAGGCCCAAGATAACGAATAAGGAGGCTTGTGTTAAGTCTCCTATTTTTGTTACTTGGTTCAATAGCCTTTAAGCATACCTATTGATGCAAGAAACATTCAAACATTATGCAACTTATAGAGGTTTTATGCAACCACACTCTATGTAACAAGGGAGAAGTTATAGAACTCTAAAATATGCTTAAGTTTGAAAAATATGTTCAGCAATACCGGACATTTGTTTGAAGTATTAGTAAGGCAGCTAACACGAGGAATCCCTTCACTAGTTCCTGTCCCCATGAATATGATTTCAGACTTGTCCAAGGCTAACGGATCAGTAGTGCCACTTGCACCTGTAATGCAATGCCTGATTAATGCATAAATCGTCGAAAGCCACAAAAGCACACAGACTGAGCACAGTTAATAATGCAAGTAGAGTCCAAATAACATTGGTACTTAAGGCATATAAAAACAAATAATTTGTTCTTTTCTAGCAAAGGTCAATCCAACCCAAAAGAAGTCCCTCGCGGCACTACTTATATCCCAAACATATGACACTGATTGTACAAAATTTCCATCCATCCAAAAAATAGCTGGGAAATTGGAAACAGTTAAAGATTATAATCACTCATTAGAGCACACTGACAGCTTAACATCTGTATTGAAAACAGAGGTACCGAGGCATCAGTTGTTAATAAATAACATGATAGGCATTGATAAGGTCTCCCAATGGTTCGTATCCCATTGATTTAGGAAATTCCAAAATTCAAATGGATTCATTTTCCCTTCACTCTCTCTTTCTTTCTTAAAATCTTAACCACTCCTTCCATATAAAACGATGCTGATTAACTTAAGATGAATAATCATATAATTAACAACATGAAGAGCAACCTAATCCCACACATTCATACTCACAAAAGAACAATGCTTCACATTATCCTTTACTCTATAATAAAGGGAAAAAAAAAACCTGAAACACAAACTCCCCATCTGAGTTCAATACAACCCAACAAAATTATGACTGAACACTGGAATGAGATACACTCAAAGGTGGACCAAACCCATTAAATTTCAAGCAAACCCCAGATAAGAAACCAAAACAAAAGCAACAACAAACAAACAAAAAGTTTTTGACTTTTTCCATTGAAGAAAGGAACGGCCATACTTGATTGAAGGCAAGCCTGTAGAATCCGCTTGAACGGTAAAAACCCATTCCTGGGAAGTGAAAAAGAAGGAAGCTTTAGAGAGATTTGGCGTCTACAAGGGACGAAACCGGCCAGTGACGGCCTCGCACGGGCTGCGCCTAAAAGTTGAGACATTTTCCCTTTTGTTTTAGCGGAAAAGTTGCATGAAAATGGTTTTTAACTTCTCAACTTTTTTACTTGTTAGAGAATTTCAAGGTATATAATATGTAAAAAAGTTTTCCTTTTTTAAATGCTAGAGAGAAAGGGATGGGAGTTTCGGAGTCCGTTTGCTTGCAATATATATTTTTTAAAAGATTTTATATATATATATTGTGTGTGTGTGTGTGTGTGTGACAATATTATACAAATTTTTAAGAAAAGGAGTTTTTTTTTTTTTGAGAAATACAGTACATTTTGAATTTTTTTAAAAGCATTATAGTGAAAGATGTGGGCTTGGTGCCCTCAAAATGTGGATTGAAAGAAAATTGAAATTAGAATGAAAAATTATAATTTTAATATTTTAGAAATTAGAAAAAAAAAATCAAATTGCAAATTACAACAAATGAGTAGCAATTTAACCCTTTAAAAGCATCAGATATTCTGTAGCTCTTTAATACATAGACATATCTTTTTACAATTCAAAGTTCAAACATATAATCTTGATTTAATAATAATGTAATCTTATCATTCTTGTTTTTTGCAGATTCAAGCACACTTTTTTTTTTTTTTATGAATCAAGATCAATAGCTCAATCATATGCATTGATTGTCTTTTGGAGAAGCCCCCCCCCCCCCCCCCCGGGACAGTGTATAGTTGTACATAATTTTACTATTGTTCTTACTAAAGTTGTTTAGGATTGAATTCTTTTGATGTTTGGTTTGTTCTTCTACTTGTTAAATAATAAGAATAAGAACTCAATATTTAGAGGCTATATCAAAATCTTAGGTAGGAGGTAGGTTAATCTTATTATTTAGTTTGGTTATTTCATAATTTATGTTAAAATATGCACCTACGAACCCCGAAATATGCAACAATTGTTCAATGCCAAGGCATTAGAATCAGAACTATCCTCCCCCATCAGGATCCTGATGACTTTCATCTTTTCTTGTCCGCAAGTTCAAGGATGCAATGATTTCTCTGTGCAACAACTGGAAGTACACGGTATTACCATCATTAGGATCCATATCCAGATCGATAATGATGGCAGAGGTGACAATCGATCATCCTGGAAGACCGTTTGATTAAGCTGTACACAGTGCTCTAAGCACCATTACGCGGCACGATTATCCTTTTAGTAGCGAAGTTTTGAGACAAGAAAGATAAAAGATGAGTCGATTGTGCAAGTTCAATGTGGCCATGGCTGCTTGTACCACCACCCCACCTACCAATAATACTCTGATTTTCACGTTCACGGCCTCTAGGCAATGGAATGACACTGCATTACTGTTGCAGGGATCATAGGCAAAAAGAGGATTATTACCCTTTTGAATTAGCCAGGGCAGGGTTCCTTTGTATTCAATGGCAGAACAATGCCTATCAGGCCCTGACAAAGCAGCACCAGGTCGAAGTGAGACTGTTGTTGATTTGCTCCATTTGGAAGTGTCAGAATCGAACTCCTGCCACGACACTTGCTGTTCATTCTGGTCTGCTATATAGATCAGGAAATACAATACGTTACCACTTTGAATGAATAACTACTCGTATGATCACAACATGGATCACAAACGGACCCCGCCAAGGCATGCATGTTCCCTGGATTGATGACAGGATAAACAATGGAAGGACAAACAACATAGGAACCAGTAATTGCGGTGCACAAAACCAGCCCATTACTTGACTGCAAAATGACAGTAGGAAGTAAAACCCCAAATATTGGAGGAAGACTGAAGCTTAAGGAAAATTTTCGAGGGATAACATCGTCCCATGTTCCCTGATCAGGATAAAAGAGGATAAAAGATGAAGTTGTCTTTTGGATCATAGCAATGCTCGACATAGAGAGCAAAAGGGTTCTTTGGATGGAAGAAAGGTTACTTCTAAGCAGTTGCTGGACAAAGGAAGGGTGAGATATCAGAGAAAAACCATAGCATGCATTAGCACTTGTAGCAAGTGGCATATACTACAGGAATCCTGTAAAGTATTTCCAGTACTAACACCTCTGGAAGATTATTAAGATGCATAGAACATGACTTCTCTTCCTGCATAGCATCCACTGGAAGGCAGAAGGTAGAAGAATCTGATGAAGACTACTGTGTAGTTGCAGTGATGCAGAGAAACCTTAATAGGGCAGCAAGTACGCTTTCACATTGAGGTTGTGTCTACGACCCTATCGGTCTAAAAACCTCAATAATAATAATAATAATAATGACTTCTTATGTAATAGAAGCTTACAATAATTAGGGCATATGTGTACTGTGAGCAGTTTACAGAATAACAATTTTCACTTTATTTCATATTAAGCAATTCTGATGTAAATAGACTTCCATGTGCTAAGCATAGCTACACTTGTTATTATTTTCCCCTAATTTAATTAGAGTGACAGCCTAGGAGGTTTATCCAATGTGGGGGTTCCAAATATGTTTTGGGGGAGAAGACACCCAATTAGAGTTTTAAGATTGGTAAATTAGGGATTTAAGTTGTTAAATGGGTTTGATTAGTAAGATTTTTTTTTTTTTTGTAATTTTAAGTTAATCTAATTTAATTTGGGCCTAACTTTACAGAACCCTAATTTGGTCCAGGAGTAGACTCATCCTACAAGAGTTGACTCAACTCTTTGTTGTTTGTTCACCTCATACCATTATTTACAACACAAGAACTTGAGGTTTCTATTTGAGGAAATTAATGGTAAACCATATTGTTAAAAAAAATGAATAATGATCAAATTAATACATTTTTAATATCAGGCAAATTTTCCTAAAACTATTAAAATTGTCCACTTATTTGTATGTTAACCCTATGGACCCTTGATTATTGCACAGCAAATCATAAAATTAAATCAAATCCAATTAAAATAAAGTGACAATCTTCACAGGCACAGGAACATTACTAAAGCACCTCTTCTTTGTTCCACATTCTTGTTCTTCATTCACTCTTTATTTTTGGTATCTTGCTTCCTTGTTCTCCACATCACATGCACATGTACAAGTCTATATAATTAATACAATAATTATAATTCACCAAGGCACCACCAATAAATTTTGATTCAATGGCATCATTTCTGAAAATTGAACATCCTAATTTAAATTCAAATTGAAACTAAATAATCATAGTGTTACTTGACAAAATCGTGTTTTAGATTAGCATTTCCCTTTCTTAGACTTATGATTCACTTCATATATTATGGGGTTGATGATATTTGACCTACAAATTGATCAATGTGATTAGTTAAAATTATTGTTCCAAAAATTATCAATTATCCTTGTTAAATACTGTTGATTTTTATCAATTTTCATTTTATAAATTATCAGAGATCTCGTACAGATTCCTTTCTTTGAAGCTCACTTAATTTAATGAGGTCATGAGCTGGGCTGAGCACTTATAAAATAAAAAAAAATAAAAAAAAGGTGAGGAGGGTCCATTGGTTCAAATTAAAGAGTAAATAATAATAATAAAATAGTTAAGAGAAGGAAGTACGAGGGAGAGACTCCATCAAGAATCACTTGCTTGAGTATAGGAGAGCCCTTGTGTTTATAAAATCTGAAAAAGCCCACCATTCTTTGTGTTTTAGAGGCAAGTTAGTGTTTATTTATTATTAGAGTTTAATATATAATTTATTTAATAATTTAAATTTTTTAATTAAATAAAATTTTAACATAATATTAAAATTTTTATATTTAAATCACATTTAATTAAAAAATTTTACAAATAAGTGAATTTATCTTTTATTTATTTTTTTGTAATTTATATTTACATGTAAAAATTAATTAATATAATAAATTAATAGAAACAAAAAATTTAAATTAAATATAAATTATATTTTAATTTATATAATTTTATTTTAAAGTAATTTATATATATATATATATTTTTTATAAAAAAAATTAACTTTGAATTAAATTTTTAAGTGAAATAGACTATAAATAATGATAAATCACCAACTTTAAACTAACCCTCACCATGCATGCATCAACACACTTTGGAAAAGCTATGGACAACCATTTTAACTTTACAATAAGACATGGAGTGTAGGGTATCGATTACTGTCTCATGCACAAAAAAGCTCTAAGATTTCACCAAAGTGTGGATCCCGTGCATAAATCTTATCCATTCTACTTGGTGATGACGTCTGGTATCTCTTAAAAAACCATACATCAGCAATCTTGCTCGATAAGACCTAAGTACTTCAAACCTTTTTGGTTTTTAGATCTAAATGAATCATTTTCGCATGAAGATTTCTTATGTCCAAAGCATTGTCCAAATCCCTGGAAAGTGCACGTTTGGAATATAACATTCTAAGAATCGGAATATTTCCTCCGCCATTTTCCCTTCTTTTTTTTTTTTTTTCTTTTTTTTGTTAATATTATATGTGAAATTTGAACCCCACAACTTCAAATTTAAAAATGATTTTTAGTATTGTTAACGTGAAGTTCTTTGGTGTTGTTGCATTTCTCTTGTCTCTCACTCGATCAAACTATTTCAATTTTTGGCAGTTTGAATGGTGTGTAAATTTGCAAGTTCTTCACTGAAAATGTGAGTGCAATGTAGAGTAAGTTTATTTTGTATAAAGATAAAATATTTTATTTTATATTAATTTTTTCATAAATCTTATAATATAAGAATATCGTGTATTGATATAATATCCTGAAAAGAAATAAATAATTTTTTTTAGACGGAAAGAAAGATATATATTTATTTAATGGTCAAACAACTAAAATAAATTTATTTCTTTTAAAATAGAATTCATTATAAAATTTTTTTATAAAAATTATTCAACTTAAGATTTTAAATTAATTTTTAAGGTATCTAAATTAGTTGAAGAGGTGAACAAGTTTTTTGGGTTTATTATTGTATAAAAAATAATTATATCTTAAATCACAAAAAAAGATTAGTAATTAATGAGAAATTTATTATAATCAAAATTATCAAAAAAAAATATATGAAATATTAATAAATTTACTTTATTTTTTCAATTTATTCTTAAGAATATAAATAAATATACCAAAATCTCAAAAACTCAAATTGAATTGGGTTATAAGAAAGAATTCATTATAATATATCTAATCCTTTTTCTGGTAAAAGATTTCAACATTCTTTTTCCATTGGATCATGTGACTGTGGGCATACAAAATTTCATTGCTGCAAAAGATCATATGGTGTACATGTAGGGTTCTACGAATTAGAATTTTTTTCACATCAAATAGAGTGGTTACTTTTAATCCCTTTAGGGAAATTTCACTTTGAAGTAACCATTTTTTATGTGTTTAAAGATGAAAGTTCAGCCCCTCTGATCATGCTCATGGGAGAACTCTTGCCCTGCATACATCACAGTGGGGATTGACTTTATCTCTTTAAGTTGACAAGTGTGTGCAACAAATTTTGGCCTTCTCTTTATATCTTCAATCTTTTTGTGGCCCCAACTGGCTGTGCAACACAATGGGGTTTGCTTTTTTTCTCTTTTATAGCAGCTAAAATAATAATAATAATAATAAGCAAATTCAAAAGGAAAAAAAAAAAAAAAAAAAAAAAAAAAAGAAACTATATATTTGCCTTGCAGGGAGTTACTGCCATAGTTGCTGCATGTCATTGAAACAAATTTTTAAGTAACCATGGCCATCTCTTCTACAACCCTCTGCTTGACTTTTGTTGTGCTACTGCTTGTCCATGGTGCCACTGAGCTTCATGCTTCATCACATCAAATTTATAAGCATCTTGAAAATCTTGAATCCACTCCCACCACAGATCAACCTTATCGAACTGGTTATCACTTTCAACCTCCCAAAAATTGGATGAATGGTAATTTCATTCCCTGAAAGCTTCGCCTGTTCTGATAACTTATAAATGCTCTATCTCATGCATTTTATGTCTCCTAACACATTCTTCTCTGGCTTTTGATAATGGCGGAACACTGCATTTGGGGGGTGTGTGTTTTGGATGCACATAGATCCTGCTGGTGAGTCCCTTCTCTGATATGTTCTAGTCGTTGCATGGTTTGCTCTGTATGGCAAAGATTACACTGCATTTTTAAGTTGTTAAATTGATCTCATATCTTTAAGTGAAGTGAACATTTGTTTTTCTTTTTTTTTTTTTCCATTTTTTTATAAAAAATTTTATAAATTTTTTTAAAAATAATTTGCTTGAACTGTGATAAGAACTTAAGACCTTCAACACCCTTTAAGATGTATGATAATTTTATATTTCAAGATGTGTTATGTCAAGTTTTAAGAGTTATAATAATAAAAAAAAAAAAAAAAAAAAAAAGCTTTAAACATAACGGGGTCTACAAATTTGCCGCAGGACCAATGATTTACAAGGGAATATACCACTTATTCTACCAATACAATCCTTATTGTGCCACATGGGGCAACATCGTGTGGGCCCACTCTACATCAACGGACCTTGTTAATTGGACCCCACAAAAAATTGCCATCTACCCGTCCCAGGAGAGTGATATCAATGGGGTCTGGTCCGGTTCAGCCACAATCCTCAATGGCAAACCGGTTATGCTGTACACTGGCACAGACAAGAACGGCCGCCAAGTTCTAAATCGGGCCGAACCCAAAAACCCATCAGACCCATATCTCAGAGATTGGATCAAATCGCCTGAAAGTCCAATAATGGCATCCACTTTCCTGAACCAAAGTGATGTGAGCTCATTTAGAGACCCAACTACAGCCTGGCTAGGCCCAGATGGGATATGGAGAGTGCTAGTTGGAAGCATAATTGAAAGCAAACCAGCAATCCTATACACAAGCAAAGACTCTGTTCATTGGATTCAATCCCAACACACTTTCCATGCAGCCTCCGGTACCGGAATGGGGGAGTTCCCGGATTTTTTTCCGGTTTCCGTCAATAGCACGGTCGGACTTGATACGTCATCCGTCGGTCCAAATATTAAACATGTGCTTAAGTTGAGCTTGGATGACACTAAACATGACTGCTACACAGTAGGAGCATATGATCATGTCAAAGATGTATATACACCAGATGAGAGGACAGTGGAAGGTGGATCAGGCTTGAGATATGATCATGGAAAATTTTACGCTTCAAAAACATTTTTCGACAGCGCAAAAAATCGCAGAATCTTGTGGGGTTGGATTAATGAATCCTCAAATGTTGAGGATGATATGAAGAAAGGCTGGTCTGGACTTCAGGTAACTTTCTTGTAAGTTTCCTACAAGTTTGAGTTATATTAATTTTCTTAGTTGCAAGCCATTGACAAATTAGCCATGCTAAACTTGTTGATCTCTCACTCTTGACCTTGCAAACTTGGTCAATTTTGCAGGGACTTCCAAGGAGTATTTGGCTTGATAAATCAGGAAAACAACTGGTGCAAAGGCCAATTAAGGAAATCAAAACACTTCATATGTGTCCAGTCAACTTGCCCAGCGTAGTTCTTGGCTCAGGATCTGTACTTGAAATCTCTGGTGTCACAGCAGCACAGGTATATGTCATTAAGCAATCCTTGTCAGGCCACTAATTCAAGAGGTTCACAAGCTCAATTTGACACATTCCAGAGGCAGCTTACATTACACTATTACGATCGTTAGATACACACTTGTGATCTCTATCATTAACTACGATTATGCATCAAAATATTAAAAATGTTCAACCAACTCTAATTGATGGTACAATTCACCTCATCCATGTAATTCAACGCCATAAATAGCACTAAGTTAATAATGTTTCTTTTGGTAATTAACAGGCAGATATAAAGATCTCATTTTCGGTACCACATCAATTAGGCAGAGCAGAAGTGATAGAACCAAGCTGGAGCAATCCACAATTGCTTTGCAGCCAAAAACATGCATCAGTCAGAGGGAGTTTAGGTCCATTTGGGCTACTTGTTTTGGCTTCAAAGGGCATGCAAGAGTACACTGCAGTGTTCTTCAGAGTATTCAAAGGCCAGAACAGATCTGTGGTGCTTATGTGCAGTGACCAAAGCAGGTCACTTGTCTCTCCATTTCATCTTTTTTCCAATTTGTTAGCAGAACTCTAAAAATTTTTGAGCATTTTTGTGCTTTTTTTTTTGAATGATTTGCACAGGTCTTCAATGAATCAAAATAATGATCTGACAACATATGGGGCTTTTGTGGATGTAGACCCAGCTCATAGGAAGCTGTCATTAAGAAGTTTGGTGAGTTTCTGTGATCATATAGTGGACGTGAGGCTAGTAAATGCATGCTCTGGTCACTGGTTTGAGTCCCAAAAATAATCTCTCTGTGAAAAACACACGGACAAAACAACACACATCTAACATTTCCTGTTGTGTACTTGAAAAACCCCTTTTGATAAACACAAATTTCCTATTTACATTGTCTGTATGTTTATGTTTTCATTAGATTGTCACTTCTTCCATTAGTACCCACCATCAAATTGATGGCAATGAATTTGGGATTTGTCCTGCATTCACAGATTGACCATTCCATAGTAGAGAGCTTTGGTGGAGGAGGAAAGAGTTGCATCACGGCAAGGGTTTATCCCACAATGGCTATACACGAAGATGCCCACTTGTATGCATTCAACAATGGAACTGAAAACGTGAAGGTCACAAGACTAAGTGCCTGGAGCATGAAGAAAGCCAACATCAACTGAATGATAATTTGAAGTCTAGCAGCTTAAATCAACAACAAGCTCTAAGATGAATTTTGATAATATATTATGGTGTTGCTTTCTCAATTTTATTTCTATGTTTCAGGGTGTTTGAAAGAAGTGTTTGTTAGTTGAGAGTTTCATCATTGTAATGCTAAGATTACAATGTGAGAATTTCGTACATTAGAATATCTTTATATTAGTTGAGAGTTTTTTGTTTTTTATTTCTTTATTTTTTGGTATTTGTCATTATTTTCATTGCTTTGTTTACTTGTGTACCCACGTTCTAGCATGTTGGAATAAGTCATGTTTTAGAACAGTTGCCCACAAGAGAGAAAAAGTCAGATAAACAACTAGAATTTGTGGCTGTGAAGGATGTCCAAATCATTTTCTGCCTACTTTTGCTTCGCTGTTTCACCCCCAGAAGGAGAGATCACCCCCAGAAGGCCGATGCTTGGTCAGCCGTTTAGAAGCACAAATGATATTCCTATTTGTACGCGGTCAACCGGTTTGAATCCTACTCCCTGTCAATTAAACTGAAAAAATGAAATTGGTATTCTTCTCTTGCCTCCATGGAAACTGGCCAAGGGTTTAAGAACTTGGGGGGCTCAGAGGGTACAAGCCATGCATTGAATTCCATCCCCCAAGAATTCAACCTTTTGTGGGGTCTTTCCTTTTCTACAATTGTAGGCCTTTCCTCTTACGTTTAGGCTATTGTTATCATTCCAGCTTTGATTCCTTCTTTCAACTCCTATATCATTCCAAATAGTGGGGCTCATCTCTCTCTTCTTTTGTTAAGCACATCTTGGTGTACACAAACCAAGGAATTTCCTCAATTCTTCCACGCTCAAAAAATCAAATTTAGCATGAATCGGGTTAGGCCGCTGGTTTAAAGGGATTTCCATTTTTCAAAGAAGTGATTTGGTGGGTGTAGCCATGAATTTAACTCAGGGAATAACCAATTTTTTTCGAATAAATTATCTTTTTTTTTTTTAAATTATTCTTAGCAATTTCTTAGATGGGGTAAGGAGAATATAATTTAATTATTGGTTGCGTCTTCACTTTGGCTTCAAAGTGGTGACAAAACAAGACTAACCCATCTGTTAGAAACGTTGTCTCCGTGTCTTAAGCTCAACCCACAAGATAATTATAAACAATATCATAGGAAATGTGACATTTCTTATATACAAATAAAACATCTTTTGACCAACAAGAGATTCTTGTCCGAGCTAGAGGAAAAACTCAACCATGCCCAAAGTTCTCTCATCTCATTTTCAAATTTTATGTTTAGTAGTTAATAAATCATAAGTAATAGTATATTTCTTTTCTTTCTTCTCTTGTGACGCATTCATTGCAACTTAAAAGACTTAAGTTTAAGGTGCAGTGCGTTTAGTTCAATAATTAACTTTTAATAAATACCATTTAATTTGAATTTGCAATCTTAAACACGCCATGGTTGGTTGGGAATTACCCTGCCAATACATATCGTCGGTAATCTAAGAAAAATAATAAAAAAAGGTGCCCCTTTTGACTTTCGTATCGCCAAACTTCATGGACTCACCGTCTTGACGTCTCTCTTTCCCTATAAATACGCCTTGCATTGATGCATACATTGCCTTTCTCACATCAGGAAAAACAAAGCATCCCATGGCCTTCTCTTGTCCGAGACTCTTCTTGTTCTTTGGTCTCCTAGTACTCAGCCATGGTGTAGTTGAGCTTCAAGCTTCGCATCATGTGTACGAGGGGGTTCAAACCCTTCAATCCACGGATTCTTCCTCGAGTCAACCGTATAGAACCGGTTATCACTTTCAGCCTCCCAAGAATTGGATGAATGGTACACAGATTGCTTCACTTTTCCTTAATGTTGTAACATTTTTTCTCCGTACGTTTATTTTCTGACTGATCCTTTTTCCCTTTTTTCTTTTTTTGGGGTTTGATGACATGTTCTTGATCTGCTGGTCAAATGCTCAATTGGGGTTGGCTTTGACTGAACAGATCCTAATGGTGAGTCCTTTCCCTATTTTTCTTCTGTTTTTTTTTTCTTTTCTCATGAATTTTGAAATCTTGAGCAATGACTAACATATAGCTAATCAAAAACAATAATTGTAGGCTAATATCTTGATAAGCCAACTCATTTAGAAAAAATAATGAGCTCAAAATGCAAGGTTTTGACCAGAAGTACAAATAATTACAATATTTAAACCATATGACAAAGATGAGTTGTCAGGATTTGTAGGGATCCAATGTCTAATGTGGGGGTTCAGGAGTCGAAAATTAAAATTAAGTTAAAAAAAAAATTCAAAAAAAAAAAAAAAACTGTGGTCTATGCTTCATTGTCTTGGTTTTCAAACATTTTTGCTATCAAGTTGTAGGGATTAATGTAGCAAAATATTGCGGCAAATCTTGTTGCTTGCAGGACCCATGATTTACAAGGGAATCTACCATCTTTTCTACCAATACAATCCAAAAGGAGCAAGGTGGGGCAATATTGTGTGGGCCCACTCTACGTCAATAGATCTTGTCAATTGGACCCCACATCCAGTGGCCATCTACCCATCTCAGCCGTCTGATATCAATGGCACATGGTCCGGCTCAGCCACATTCCTGAAAAATGGCCAACCGGCTGTGCTCTACACTGGAATTAACCAACTGGGCCAACAAGTTCAAAATCTGGCCATGCCCAAAAACCCATCTGATCCTTACCTCATACAATGGACTAAGCCATCCACCGCCAATCCATTGATGGCACCCACCCCACAAAATCAAATTAATTCAACCTCGTTCCGGGACCCAACAACTGCTTGGCAAGGTCCTGACGGGGGATGGAGAGTGATCATTGGTAGCAAAATTGACCGTAAGGGACTAGCCATCTTATACAGAAGCAAAGATTTTGTTCATTGGAGCAAATCCCAACACCCTTTACACTCGGCTAGAGGTACCGGAATGTGGGAGTGCCCGGACTTCTTTCCGGTGCCGGCGGATGGCCGGTCAACCGGTGTTGACACATCAACATTAGGTACCAATGTTAAGCATGTGCTCAAGGTGAGCTTAGACGACACCAAGCATGATGTGTACACAATAGGTACGTATAACACCACCGAAGATGTCTATACTCCAGATAATGGATTTCTTGATGGGGATGCCGGATTAAGGTACGATTATGGGAAATTTTATGCCTCAAAGACGTTCTTCGACAGTGCTAAGGATCGTCGGATCTTGTGGGGTTGGATTAATGAATCTTCTAGTGTTATGGATGATATCAAGAAGGGTTGGTCTGGTGTTCAGGTACATTTTTTGTCACTAGTTTTGTTTTTTCTTTATTAAATTGTTAGTGCAAGGATTTTATGTCGGGTTGGTAAGATTAAGATCAAAAGTCCAGCAGTTTTACCTCTAGATTGCACGCTGGTGACAATTTCATGGAACACAAAATCTAAGTTGCAGCATGTGCATGTATATTTCAACTGCCTAGTGGTGACAACGTTAAGTAAGTTTCATGGGATCTGCAGGCAATTCCAAGAACGACTTGGCTTGACAGGTCTGGAAAACAATTAGTACAATGGCCGATCAAGGAGATTGAGACCCTTCGTGTGAATCCGGGCTTCGAGCATAGCAAACTCAAATTTGACGGAGGATCATTGCTTGAAGTGCAGAAGATCACAGCAGTACAGGTCTGCTTAATACCACTAAGTAATATTATGTTTCATAATTACACAGAAAGAAACAGTTCGTTTCTTATTACATTAAACCATCCATGTCGAGAGGTCGAGTGTTCAAACCACACTTCATCAATGAATTCTAGAAAAACTGTAAGAATTTAGACTCCTATGAATTAAGGGAGATTCACACGTTTCATTACAGGGATGTGCTTTGTTTGCACATGTGTCATCCTCATCTTTGATTGCCAAAAACTAAAAATCTACAACTCTCGCGCATCAACCCACATGCATTCCTGAGACATTTCCCTTAAACAATGTTACTTGCCCGATAAAAAGAGTCCCACCTACATATGACTTCTCTATTTATCAACAGGCAGATGTGGAGATTTCATTTGAGGTGTCACAGTTTGACCAGGCAGAAAAGCTGGATCCAAGATGGACCAACCCACAATTGCTATGCAGCCAAAAGGGTGCATCAGTTAAAGGCAGTTTAGGTCCTTTTGGGTTGCTAGTTTTAGCATCAAAAGGCTTGGAAGAGTATACGGCTGTCTTCTTCAGAATATTCAAAGGCCAGGACAAGTATGTGGTGCTCATGTGCAGTGACCAAAGCAGGTCTCCATTTCTCTCTTTTAACTGTGGATTCTTCTGTAGATTTTCAATCCATTTACTTTTAACAGAATCCAATTGTAAGTGAGAAAAAGATTATAATCATTCTTGAATTTTATGGTTTGCAGATCCTCATTGAACCAGGAAAATGACAAGACTACGTATGGGACTTTTCTGGATGTGGACCCAGTTCATCAAATGCTGTCCCTCAGAAGTTTGGTAAGTCGACAAACGTGTCCACAGACACCAGAAAATGATGACATATGTTACGAAATTAATATTCAATCTAATGGCAAAAGTCAACACCCCATTGGATAAGGCATGATCTATAGGGTGTAGCCAACCCCCTGATTTTTCGAGAAACAGCTTTCAAACCTATATAATATTCATCGCATTTTAAGAAGATTTGCATGTCGGCCCTTTGATTTGTATTCTCCATCATTTCAGTCTGTTAATAACATTAAACATGTTGTCCAGTAAAAAAAAAAAAAAAAAAATTGCTGATGCTTCTATGACTTTGCATTTCCTTGACTCTGACAATTCAGCAATAGGTTTTAAAATTGGTGTATTTGAATTAGAAGACAGAGAATTTTACCCTTGTGCTTACCTGTTCTATTTTGCTTTGGTTTTGAATAGTTCAAGAGTCCCTTGAGATAAAGTACATTAGATTCTGAGTTCTCATTCTACATATCAAATTTCAAAGTGCATAGTGAGCCTTGTACTGAAGCACTTAAGAATCATTTTGTTTCACAGATTGATCATTCCATTGTGGAGAGCTTTGGTGGGGAAGGAAAGAGTTGCATCACAGCAAGAGTTTACCCTACATTGGCTATAGATGATGGTGCTCGCTTGTATGCCTTCAACAATGGAACTCAAAGTGTTACAATCACAAGAGTGAGTGCTTGGAGCATGGAGAAAGCTCAAATCAATTGAAAAAATATAATAATAATAAATAATAAAAGAGGAATAATTTTGGGTCACAGGGGATGATATTCAATAGGAATATAGTCAATGATTTATGTTGATTTTTCAAAATATATTAAAAGTTAGTTGAATTTTCAACTTAATAATTGTTTGTTAATTATTTATATCAATGATTTTTTTTTTATAATTTTTTTTTCATCTTTAAAATGTTTTCCAGTGATACTACTATCCCGACTAAGGTTGAGAATGTCTGTACAAAGAAGGCCCATTTCCATTTCCTACTCCAAAATTGATAACTATTGCAATAAAATAAAAGAAAAAGGAAAGCGATTAAACTTCATTTATATTAATAAGGTGTGTACTAAAAACAAGCGTGACACTATTTGTGTTGGTTTCCACTTGCCTGGCAAGGATTTCAACCCCAACGTGTGCATCTGCCTCTTTCTTTACAAGAAAAAGACAAAAAGAAAAGGCTCCATGGTGGGTAGGATTTAGATTTGGTGCCCACTTGTGTCTTAGAATAACAATTGGGTGCAAAGGTCAATTCAACTTTGTGGGCAGCTATTGGTAATTCACAAGTGGCTGAAACGTTGTAAATGCAGGAATGCCAACGACAATAAAATCAATGAGAAGTGATGGGCATTGGGGTCCGGTAGAGTTGCTTAAACGGCATCAATCTAAGGAAAATCATTTATGGGACAGTCTCTTAAATTGCTACATGCAAAACAGGATTTATTGGGACCACCAACTTCACAGTCAAATCATCAATGCATACCTTCTGTCAGGACTTTTAGCCTTTTTTTTGGCAAACATATGCTTCTCTTCAAGCTCTATCATGCACCGTTTTGATGATCCAGGACTCTGAATCATGTCCAAGTTTGAAAAAAAAAAGATGGGTTTGTGTGGTTGGTTATGCTACTGAAAATTGGAACCATCTTTGAAATTAGAGTAATGTGATACAATCATTAAGATTGCCTGTCAAAATTGCAAATGTGGTGCTTTAGAGAAATGGCTTAATCAATCCTCCCAAATCTCTACAAATTCACTGAACAAAAAATTAGAACAGAAGAACTTCAAATTGAGCTAACCATATTTGTGCAGCATGCCAGCTTCTACACCATTTTCTTTTCCTTCTTTTCTCAAGCAACTGAGATTATCCTGATTCCAGCCAACTAAAATAACCCCCATGAGGATAAAACAAACTGCCAAAAGTACTAATATACCAACGAGCAGTGTGGTCTAGGACTGTAAGAATGTGAATAGACTGCGGTGATCCTCAATAGGGGTGCTTTCGTTTCAAGCATTCCCATGTTTCTTTGTGCTGCAAAGATCTGAAAGGTCAAAAGGAGAGCCTAACATCATTCAATTAATGTAAATTATACAATGACAGTTACCCATTTTCTTATGAACATGATCATCATCATCAACCATGCTATATGAAACTGGAATTTCTTCTTTGAGATCAACTGGAAACTGAGTGGACCTTTTAAGGAGGAATATCAAAGTAAGGAAACTACAAGGGGTAGGTTCTAAAATTTAGTTCTGATGGAAGTGCTTCACAGACTAGTTATAAGGGTTTCAAATCCCATAACCACAAATATTAAAGAGTGACGAATCCACACGGTCAAATACAATGGGATGGTGCAGTAATGCAAGCTGACTTGATTCATCCTCTTCGTAGATAAGTAATTACACATAAGGGAATGCAATCTTAGAGGGTCTTTGAGGAAGCAACATCAAATGGGTTTTTAACAACGTATCTTACTCTAAACCTTAAAACATTAAATTACGTGTACTTTGTCATTATATTTGGTTTTTTAGTGTGCAACTTCTTGTCCAAAGTAAGACATTAGTCTCTTTAACTCAAGATTTGCTTCGTAATGCTCCTTTTTGTTTCTCTTTTTTTTTTTGGTGTCATGGGCTTTGAAATGGGCGTTCATTGTTGTTTGTCCTAGCCGAACTGTTGGCCATGATGCCATTGTTGGAAATCTAAGCGGGCTGGCATCCATTGGTGAGAAGAGAACATGGGCTAGCAACATGCGAGCTCTGCTGGGTTACAGGCTCAAGTCTACCTTAGTCCTCCAATATGGGAGAGCAATCCTGTAGGTTCCACCTGCAAGTAGCATCAAATGAACTTTTAAACACCATAGCTCACCTTCAAGTCTTTCAGTATTGAGTTATTGGTCATTGTCACCATGCATGGACACGGGAGTTTGGAAGATGAGAAAATTTTATTTTCCCAATGCTTTTCTTCTTCTTTATCTGTATTTAGTCCACCCTGTATGTCTTTTTTGAGCATTTTCATAGCTAGAGAAAAGAGATAAAATAGAAGCCAATTTTAGATGACCATCATGATCTATTATTGTTATTTTTATTTTTTTAAAAAAAATTTAAATTACAAAAAAAAGACTTGATGTATAAAAAATTAATAAAATATATAATAAACATGATAATTCATATTTATTATTTATTTACTTTTTTAATGACTTTTTCTTTTTTTTTTTTTATTTCTCTTCATTAATACTTGAGACTACTAAGGTACCAAAGGCATTGGACCTACTATATTACTTAAAAAAAAAAAAATTAAGAACACTTTGAGAGTACAACATAATAATGTAATATAATTTAATAAAAATAATATAAATTATTAAATAAATTATGTATTTTTTAATATATTATTACATAATCAAATTTATCAATTTTATACTCTTATGTCTCCACCCCTCGAAGCTTGTCGTTCAAATTGAGAAACGACAACCATGACAACAACAAAAACAAGAGTTGTCGTGAGAGAGAGGGAAGGAATAAAAGGAAACAAGAGCTGTCTGCGGATTGCTGACGCTGGACCACATGGTTGACCCACCTTAGCTCTTTACTTATGTTGCATGTGTTCGGTCCCGCCGTGCTGAACTGGGACTCCATCACACGCCATGGCTATCTCTTCTGTGAAGCTCTTGTTGTTCTTTGGTCTTTTGTTACTTGGCCATGGTGCCTCTGAGCTTCAAGCTTCACATCATGGACTGTCTTCAGCAAGTCAACCCTATAGAACTGGCTATCATTTTCAGCCTCCCAGGAATTGGATGAATGGTATTTATATGTTGTTTCCTTTTATTTGGGTATACATGAAAATTGTTCTGTTCTATATATTCTTGCTGATCTCTTTCTCTTTCCTATTTTCTTCTGATGGCCTGTCCTTGAATCCTGATCAACGTTTCACTCAACAGATCCCAATGGTGAGTTCTTTCTCTATTCTAGTTCTGGTTTTTACATTACTTTTCAATCTTGAGTAGTGTCTGTCCAGTGCAGCTAAGAGCTGTCAAAAGTGTGCTAATGAAAGATAGCTCTGGTTTAATTGCCCATAGGATCGTTCATTGGATAAAAAGATGAACTTGAGGATTAACTCGATCATATAATATATGCTTAACCATCTGAGTTTTGACTTGGGAGTCAACTGGTTCATGAATTAGCAGGGGCATCACGGTGCTCGAGACTCCTATGTGGGATCTGGGCAAGGGTAAGATGTATGCAGTTACCCTTGTTCTTATAGAGATGCTGTTTTTACCTCTTGTTTATGCAAAATGGAACACAGTTTACAGTGCCATGGCATTGATGGTTCCAAGTTTTTGGGAATCAAGTTATAGAGAACCATCGTAATGGGGTGAATCTTTTTGCCTACAGGACCTATGATTTACAAGGGAATTTACCATCTGTTCTACCAATACAATCCAGAAGGTGCAGAGTGGGTGCGCAGCATTGTGTGGGCACATTCAACATCAACCGATCTCGTCAATTGGACCCCACAACCAATAGCCATGTACCCTTCACAGCCATCTGATAGAAATGGTGTGTGGTCCGGTTCAGCAACAATCCTGGAAAATGGCCAGCCAGCTATCCTCTACACTGGAATTGATCAACTAGGCCAACAGGTTCAAAATCTTGCTTTGCCCAAAAATACATCTGACCCATACCTTATAGAATGGACCAAGCCAGCCACCAGCAATCCAGTAATGGCACCCACTCCAGAGAACCAAATTGACTCAAACTCATTTAGGGACCCAACCACTGGTTGGCTAGGTCCTGATGGAAGTTGGAGAGTAGCCATTGGTAGCAAAAAGAATGGTACTGGACTAGCAATTTTGTTCCAAAGCCAAGATTTTGTACATTGGACCATGTCCGAGCATCCATTACACTTGGCTAGAGGCACTGGCATGTGGGAGTGCCCAGATTTTTTTCCAGTTTTAAGAGATAGTCAACCAGTTGGTTTAGACACATCAACATTAGGTACAAATGTCAAACATGTGCTCAAGACGAGCTTGTTTGACACTACACTTGATGTATACACTATTGGCACATATTGCCATGTGCAAGATGTTTATACTCCAGACTATGGATCTGTGGAAGGTGATGCTGGATTAAGGTATGATTACGGGAAATTTTATGCCTCGAAATCATTCTTTGATGATGATAAGAATCGCCGAGTCTTGTGGGCATGGATTAACGAATCTTCAAGTGTTTATGATGATATTAAGAAAGGTTGGTCTGGAGTTCAGGTAATGTTATTTGATTTAGTTGTTAAACTCTTAATTGAAACCTTTAATATTCATTAACAATAAGGTTAATTTTACAAAGTTGAAACAATATCCATATACTAAAGGAGGGGTCATTTGTACATGCTTAGTTATTGATCATTTACAAGTGCACAGCATTATTCCTCTTTTAACATAGAGTTGGTTTCCGCAACTCAAACTTTGACAGTTAATTCAAGACTCACCCTTCATTTGACGGGGAATGTTGTTTGAGCTTTTCAGTGTTAAAGGTAACATATCTCAAAGACTATGGTTAACCTTTTTTTTCTTGAACCTGCAGGCAATTCCAAGAACCATTTGGCTTGACAAATCTGGAAAACAACTAATACAATGGCCTATCAAGGAGATAGAAACCCTTCGAGTGCATCCAATCCATTTGCAAAGTGAACTTATTTTCGAGGAAGGATCACTGCTTGAAGTACAGGTCACAGCAGCACAGGTCTGCTTTAACATATCTGAATAATACTGGTTTGATCATTAATTCTGCCAAAAATGGCAATCTTCAGTTCCTGCTACATTGAATTTTCTATTTGTTAACAGGCAGATGTGGAGGTCTCTTTTGAGGTCTCACAGCTTGACAAGGCAGAAAAACTGGACCCAAGTTGGACCAGCCCACAATTGCTATGCAGCCAAAAGGGTGCATCAGTTAAAGGCAGTTTAGGTCCTTTTGGGCTGCTAGTTTTAGCATTAAAAGGCTTGGAAGAGTACACAGCAGTGTTCTTCAGAATATTCCATGGGCAGGATAAATATGTAGTGCTCATGTGCAGTGACCAAAGCAGGTCTCCCCGCTCTATCTCTTGGTCCCTGGATATTGAAGCCATTGTTCTTAGCAGAGCTTCACTAGTAGTTGGTAAATTATAGTCTTTAAGGGCTTTTTATGACTTGTAGGTCCTCACTGAACCAAGATAATGACAAGGCTACTTATGGGACCTTTGTGGATCTGGACCCAGTCCACGAAAAGCTGTCACTTAGAAGCTTGGTAAGTTGACATAAGTGTCATAGGACATGAGTATATAATGTACATACGAGAATAGAATAATATCAATTAAGGTCAACTGTCAACCATGGTTGGATAAGATATGATCTTTTTAAAGTGTAGCCCACCATGATTTTCCCAGAAAAATCTTCAAGCATCCATTGCAGAAGAAATTTTGCCAATTGGTTTTGATTCCCATTTCCAACCATGTTGATCTGCCTTCAACATTGTACATTTTCTTCAGGACAGAAAATTGTGGAAAGTTTGTCACAAAAAATTTTCTTGACTTTGACAGTTCAACAGTGGCTTTCGAAACTTCTTATCTACTCCTATACGTTAGGATTTGAAGAACTTTCTATCATTACACTTGGTTTTTGTCTTGATCACCCATTTAGAGGCAAGCCTAATTGTAATGGTAAGTTTTTCCAGGTCACAATTTTGAGTTGTGAACATAACCTCTATAAAAATAAGTAAGACCATATGCATTGACTTTCTTCTACACCTACAGTGTGGGAGCCTCGTGTACTGGGCATACTTTTAGTCCTGATCACCCATTCCAGATTCTTTAAACAGTTTTCTATCATTAGCTTTCTCTTGAAGCACTTGGGATTGATTTTCTCTCACAGATTGATCATTCCATAGTGGAGAGCTTTGCTGGAGAGGGAAAGAGTTGCATCACAGCACGAGTTTATCCTACATTGGCTATAGACAATGGTGCTCACTTGTATGCTTTCAACAATGGAACTCAAAGTGTTATGATCACAAGACTAAGTGCTTGGAGCATGAAGAAAGCTCATATCAACTGAAAAAATGAAGAAAGTTGGGTTTTGGTAGCGTATGATACTCAACAAGAATGTAATGGATGATGTATGTTCCCTGATGGATCCCTCGGAACAGCTATGCTTAGAGCCAATTCGGTTGCCAACTATATTTTTTTTATATCTTTAGGGAGGGAAAGAGGATTCCTGCAAGATTTTTGGAGTCACGGAGTCTCCAACCTCCAGGCGATATGGCCATCTGAGTTAGAGAATCACTAGAAGAGAGATGTTCATCTCCTATCCTGTAGTTCAAATCCAATACAAGTTGCAATGAAATAAAGGAAACAACATAAATTTGTTGAACTTGATTTGGTTCAGTGGGTGTACCAAAAATCAGTTGTGGGACCACACTGGTCTCCCTTGTTTCCACGCCTACAATGCATGAAATAGTATCAATGTCTCCTAATGAACCTGAGATGTTTCTGGATAGGACTTGGGTTTGCACTTGGTAGGGTTGAAAGGGCCATGAAAGTACATGCACCCATGTTGATGGTGGGTAGCCTTAGATGGTTCAAAAATATGTGACCCCCATTTGGTAGGACAGGAATATTGGCAATGACCATAAATGTGAAGTGATGAGTTTATGGGGTTTTTGGTGGGGTCAGAAAACAGTATCAATTTAATGAAGAGCTATTGACACCAAAGTCTCATAATAATTACTTTGATTTGTGGCCTTTTAAGATTACTTGATCAATCACATTTGAAAATGAGGAAAGCAAACAGGAAATGACAGAAGGCAGACAATAATGATGCACAGAGATGATGAGACTCTTAATTGTAGTCCCATTAGGCCCAATATAAATAAAATGGGATTATCATTTTCTCAATTTTATGAATCTTCCATACTTAATTTCATTAAATTTTTCTTAGTGGGCATAGGGAATTTAAAAAATTTAATTTAACTATAATCTTTGAGAAATTCTTGGGGTAATAAGAGTACCTGATTTCATGTACAAGTTGAATGCAATGTCATGTTTCTAGTGACAATCTTATCAGATTTATTAATGTCATAAGTATTTGAAAATGGAAGTCAATTTGCTCATAGATGAATAAATCTCTGTTCTATAAGGATCATGGAGTGCCTAGTCTAAGCTTTTCAGCAACAGTGATTGATGAGAATCAGAGGGTTGCATTGCAGGGAAGAAGCTCAAGCATTCTGCAGTTCATTTTGGAGGAACCAATGTGAACCTTTGGCATTCTCATCAAAGAAAAGTAGCTCTGCTTGTTTCAGGACTGCAATTTTGATTTCAATGCTTCGATTACTGCAGAAAAATCATCATCACTGAGACCGGAACTTTTTGCTACCTTATACAGTTCATTTGCAGCAGCTGCAATTGGCGTGGGTTGCGAGACTGATTCGGCTAATCCCAGTGCAAGTCTCAAGTCCTGAAACAATGGACACTAGTTAGTCAGCTAAAAATTAAATTAGAACATTCATTTCAATAGTGCTGGTGATGTGAGATCATTGCAAACCTTCTGCTGATGCTTTAAAGGGAAAGCAGTGGGGTACTGAGATTTGATCATTGAAGGACCTTTTAGAGAGTACATTGGTGCACTGATGGCACCCTGTGACACCACCTGCCAGAATCAGAGAACTTCAGGTAAGCTTTGCAACCGGTATGCACAAAAAGAGACATGGTCATATAACTCTTGCAGGAACGTATAGTTCTAGACAGTTTCATCACATAGCAATTATACCTATCCAAAAATTGGTTATGGTATCTCGCAGTGACATTTATTACCATGCATCTATTTTAAGAAGCCAAGGTAAGCAGCAAAAATGAGCAGAAACTACATGCTATTCAGTTCCAAGCTCATTGGCAATCCCCTAGTGTGTACAATAAGAACAACAAGCCAATGATTTTGCTTGCAGTTTAAGACAACCACAAAAAGATTCATTGGAACAAGAAATGTTTCGACTTTAGAGTACCTCAACCAGAACGTTAGGGTCCAGTCCTACTTTCTCACTGAGAAGCAAACCTTCGGAAAAAGTTGCCATCATGCTGCAGATTGTTGGAAACAGCAATGCTAAAATTTCAATCAGCACAGGAACAAAACAAATAACCAAATAGCAGGAGAGTAGCAATATAGGACCTTCCCATGACCATGTTGACAATTAGTTTCATGGCAGCCCCATTTCCAACTTCCCCAAGGTAGAATCTTGACTGGATTCAAAAATCACAAATCTATGTGAAACTCAAATTTGTACCTAGTCCCTTGCATATAAGAGAAGTAAAAATGTACCTTTCCCATGACATCTAGGAATGGAGACACTTTTTCGTACAGAGATTTGTCACCTGAAAATTGCAGCTTATTTCAGTTTCTTTCTGGTCATTGGCTGTTCATGAAACATTGATTGAGCAAAGTATGGATGGGATCATAAACATGATATGAAACCAAATTTCAAAAATGCTCAACTGATGGTTCTCCTAGTGGGATTTCATCGGATCCAAAGTCAAAACACTAACATAATCAAGAACTTCATAGAGCTGATAATGGTAAAACATATTAGGGGGCGTCCTAATGCATGAGGCTCCCACATTTGTGGGGCTGGGGAAGGATCAGATGCACGTAGCATTCCCTTTGTTTTTTGCAAAGTGACTATTTTTAGGATTTGAATCCGTGACCACTAAGTCACAATGGAGTAATCTTTCCATTATACCAAGGCTTGCCTTTCTCACCTGCTGTAAGGAATATAAGTTGTCCATCTTCTGCAGGCTTTTTTGAGCCAGAAACAGGAGCCTACAGGAAAACATTCAAATCTGATGAGAGTTATTTCAAGTAGTCTCATTAAGCGACTCTAGGAAGCATGTTCTTTGTAAAAAAGCAGAAATTCTCACCTCCAAAAATGATGCCCCAGTAGCTTCGATATGTCCACTGATCAATCTTGAAGTGCCACCATCAACTGTTGAAACATCCACATACCTGAAAATGTCAAAGGTATATTCAGATGAGTAACACAGGAAAACAACCTGTAAAAGCAAGATACCAGCCAAAATGGAGAATAAAAAAGGAATCACGTATTTTTACAAAAGGCTTTTAATATAGTGAGAGCACTGATGAATGAAGAAAAAGAAAATGCTAATCATAAGAAGAACATAGAAATGCTACCCTTTTCCTGGACTCATGCCACTTGCGGCTCCTTGATTGCCAAATGCAACCTCCACCTGAGAAAAGGTACCCATAAGTTGTGCCACAAAAATAGTATTATAATCAGGCAACTGAAGTGGAAAACATACGCACTGCACTTTCAGGATCAGCAAGCATGGCAAATGTGACATCACAGGCTGCAGCGACTTCCTCAGGAGAAGGTCTATCTGCTTAAACAGTGACCATAAGCATAAAATGCTTCCTTTTGAGATTGGACTTTAGGTACATAGATTCAAAGTGAAGGAGATGAAAACACTAGGAGCAATAAACGAATATATATAGAGATGTGCAGAACTTGCTATACACCAATTGATTTAATGATAGTCATGTGACATACTCACCATTTCTTGAGCATAAATAACACTAATTAAGGAGCATAAGCACATTCACAACCAATTACTCTCCAACCTCATTATGAATGCTTTTGTTTCATTTGTGGGGTCACAAAAAATCAGTCTTTTAGCCCCACCAGCAAGCTCACCGTATAGTCCAATAAAGTTTTCAAAGATGAGCAAAGGAGACGTGCACAGACAGGCATGTTGGTATATCAACATGTATCACCATTGCAGCTATAAAATTTCTTTTTTACCACAAACTACCACTTGTCTGCTTATCCCCTCAGCCTTGTCAAGAAGAATTCCTCGAGTTTTTGAGTCTCTCATCTCATCCACATTTTTTTCACTAGTCATTCATATTCAGGTGAATTCCTTAACGATGTAAAAGTTCATAAAAGCATCCATTTCACAAGCTTAAATACTTACTTTGCACCCATGCTCATAAGAGGATCACATTTGCCCTTGGTTCTGTTCCAGACAGTCACATCACACCTGCAAGATGCCAAAGTGCTGATTAAATGCCAAAAAAACTTTCAATTTACCCCACATTTTAGTAGCTAATTATGCTTGATTAAGCTATAAATTATAGCCACTGTTTTGATACAGTAAAAGTATGCAACCAGGTCATGTGATTTCTGAAGAAAACTTGTCAAGAAACAGTCTTTTGCTTTACATGGGAGATAGAAGACTGGAAGTTCATTCAATTCTACATAAGGAAATAGAAGATACCCAGCCTTTATGAGATTCTGTGCCATAGGGTAACCCATGATTCCAATTCCCAGAAATCCAATACTCAAAGGCTGCTCATCCGCTGCAAATTTCAAAACAAGATTAAGCTGAGTGGTGTTGTGTACCAAACATACAAAAAAGTTACTGCTTCCAATTTCCATTGCCATCAGCACCGCCACCAGAAGCCCCAGAGGGCAAATGCAATAAAACCAAAAAGCTTCTGCCATAAAATTCCTCAGTACTAACAGTATTTTGCTGTGCTATCAAAACACTATATGCCAGTTTCCTTAAGACAACTGAAAAATCCAATAGTTATTAAGGCATTTGGCATGATAAAGATATAATTCCTACAACCCATTAATCTTCTAACTCGAAGTTGCCGAAGTGAGTGTAATCAAGTTGATATACAGCCAAAACAAAAACCAAAGCAATAAAGAGTGTCATCAAAATTAGATAAAGGCAACACCTTTAGCTGGACCACTGGATGCTCTTGCAGAGAAAGCCTTGAAAGAAACAGAAAAGGGCTGCTTTGTGGGAAAAGAAGAAATGGGAAATGCTCTACAGTTGATGCTTGGAAAATGAGGGCAAAAGCTTGAGCAAGTTGCCATGGCAGCTGAAGATAGCAGTCGATGACTGGTCTTGACTGATAACAAAGTCATGACCCCTTTGTTTTTCTATGCAATGTTTTGTACGTTAGTTATTGGATAAAGATTGAGATAAAACCGAACTGCAGATTCCACTAACCAAAGAACTAACTGCACATTCTTGTATATCATATTAATAAAACTTTAACTAAATGTGTATACAACAATACAACGTGGGAAGATGTCATATTTATTAAGTGGATGTAAGAACAAAGCCTTTTTAGTTTTTTTATTTTTTGGAAAAGTCTTGATGGAATTTCAATTAATTCCCTTTAATTTCAATTTTCGATTTTGATTTGGTGAACAAAAACCAATGGTTTTAAATCTATGCAACTCTTCTTCAAGTTTTTACAAATTTAGTAACAACAAAATGCAATTTGTGATCCAAGAAAAAATTTGTTTTTCCCCTTTTTTTCCTAATATTTGTTCATCCCTTTCTTTTTTTTTTTTTTTTTTTTTTTGTAAATTTGTGACTTTCCAGTTTGCTTTCCATTTTTTTTTTTAACCATTCTATCCTCCACAACTTTTGGTTCCTTGGTTAACTTTCTGTCTTTTCACCATTGCCCTTCTCATCTCCTTCTCTCCTTGTCCCTCTTTTTCTGTCAATATAAAACCCAATCCTCTTCTTTGTACTAAAGACAGCTTGGAAAAAGCAGACAAATCATCCAAACCATGGAACATTATGGGGAATGACACGCGAGTTTACATGCAGTATTGGCCTAATGGCAAAGACGAACTTAAAATTGTATAAATCAAACTTAAAATTTTAAGTTCAAATGTCCCCAAGTACATCCCACGATACAAATAGTTCAAATGGCCAAAGTGGTAAATGCATTAAATACTAAAAAAGACAAATCATAAACTTTACTGTTAGAATCACGAGACCATTCTAACCCCAGCTCTATATTACCAAGATCATAGATTTGGGGCAACCACCTGGTCCTATATAACCTGTAAAGTAAATCTTTGATATCAATCCACTTCTAGGAAGAAGCACGTCTTCTACTTCCGATAAGGATGATACCTTTCGCTGCCACCGTTGGGAGTACCTCCATGTTCTCTGTCATTGCCATGGTTGCCACTAACAGCAACACCATTGCCATACCATTTGCCACTGCCAAAACTCCCAATACCACTGGAATACATGGCAGCACCACCATAAGCACCCAGCATAGGAAAGCCATTGCCTCCATATCCACCACCAGCATACATGAGTGGGTCACCAACCCCAAATCCATACATGCCATAGGCACCATAAAGTCCAACAGCACTTCCCATATAGCCACCCGCATAAACTCCATAAGCAGGGTATCCACAATAGCTGCCATAATCACCATATCCCCTGCTCACCTTTCCATTATAACCACCTTCTGACCCATGATGAGTGCCATGCCCACCTGGGCCGCTGTCAATTCTAACAGAAGACTTAGCAGCTCTGCCATAATCACCACCAGGTCTTGGCACAGCCACCTTGATTTCAACCTAAAAGTAACATTAGAAAGCTCAAGTTCCAAGTATTTCACACCAACACAAACAGCACTAACAAATATCAAAGAGATTTGCAATGTATACCTGTTTGCCTCCAATTTCATGCGTCCTCCCCTCTGAAAAGACTCGTTTAACAGCATCTTCACTCTCAAAAGTGACAAATCCAAAGCCCCTAGACCGGCCTGTTCTATGATCTAACATAATCTGGTGGTCAACAATGACGCCATAAACAGAGAAGTATTCCTGTAACTCATCTGTAATCAAAATTCATAGTCCAAATTGAGAATAAGTGTGGATAATATAAAAAAAGGAGGAATATAGAATGCTCTGAGGATGAACTAATTATAACCTTCGGTCAAATATGGTGGCAATCCGCCAACAAAAATTTTCTTTGATCTTACTACCCCACCAACCCCCAATTCTTTCCTTGGGACTGTCCTCTTAACTTCCACCTGAGATTAAAATACACCACAATAAAACGAGAACACTGTAATTTTAATCATCTAAAAATAAGATAAGCAAGGTGAACAAAACTATTTAAAACTTCAAAAATATCTGCAAACTACCGCTCGCCCATCTATAACATGGTCCAACTCCAAAACCGCATCAGCAACTGCTGGGACAGTGAATGTTACAAAACCAAACCCCCGTGGCCGTCCAGAATATCTATCTGTCATTATTACAGAGTCTTGAACTTCTCCATACTGGCTGAAGTAATCAGAAAATGTCTCTGAAACCAAATTGACATAAAATGTATAAAGAACAAAGACTTAGAACTAAAGACAAATAAGACAGAAAATCACAAGAAACAAAAGATATTAGCAAGCTCAATACTAGTTGAACCAATCATTGGCATAAAGGAGTTGTCATAGGAGAACACTCCTCGTTATACAGCTGTATTCACATATGCATGACAATCAGAAACAACGAGCTCTGGCTGAAAATTAGCAATAACCAACTGAATGGCAGTCTAGCATGTTAGAACCCTACCTATCTTGTCCTAGATTTCAATTGAAAGAAAAAACCAACATGACAAACAAAATGAGAAAGATTTAGCTGTGCAACTACATATGCAAGTTGAAAGAAACTGACATGGACCTTGGGAGAACCACAATGTGGAAGCCAGCCATCAAGGTAGGAGAACCCAAAGTCCATATAAGCCCCAAATTGGAATTTCATATTCCCAATGGAAGACTCAAGTCACATATCTTACAACTAGGATCATAACATAAACCTAATCTATATCAGTCAATTCCACACCAAGGGCCCTGCAAATTTCTCGCTGATTTAAGGGCACATACAGTTCATATTTCTGGCCCAAATGTCAAAAAAATTGACTCCTAGCATTCAGAGAAACACAAGCAGTTTCCCGGAGTGGTTGTATTCATGGGAGAAAATCATACAAATTATGAAAACTAATATCATGAATTAGACAAAAATATACCAATACCAAAATTTTTCACAAAATCACTAATCTTGAATTTAGATCCAACATGAATCCAAATACATGAAAAATACAGAATTATAGCTCAAAATTAGTCGTAAAAAAAACTATAACTTTGCATCAGAAAAGGCAAGAAAAGCAATTCAAATCATTAAGAAAATATACCAAATACCAAAAATTTTCACCGAATCACCAATATCTTGCACTTAGTTCTAACATGAATCCAAACCCATGGAAAACACAGAATTATAGCTCAAAATTAGTAGTAAAAAATATAACTTTTCATCAGAAAAAGCAAGAAAAGCAGTTCAAAATCATGAAATTGAGAACTTAGCATACCTTTAGTAGTATCCCACGAGAGACCCCCAACGAAGAGTTTCCTACCAACAACAACAGTAAGCACAAACCAAAAAAAACAAACAAAATTATTCTAAAAGATAAACCCAAACCACCATTAACAATAAACCCAAAAAAAAATTCAAATGCCCTCATCTTTTTGCATATACAATCAAAAACACACTAACCCAGAAAAAAAAGAAGACGAAGATGGAGAATTGTGAACATTGGGCGATTGCTTTCTGTCATCAGCAGTGTCACCCATCACTTCCACGTCTTGAAGCTCTTCACGGAAATCATCAGCAACTTCCTCTTCTTCTTCTTCTAGCCCATTAAAGGCTAGAATTTCGTCTTCTTCGAACGGTTGATCCTCAAATTCCAATGCCATTGAAAAAGATTGCTTTTTTAATCTTGGGTTATCCTTAAATTGCCTATCTCTAAAAACCCTTTCCAATAATTGCCTGTTTTTGGGAAAGAAAAAGGTACTGTGGGTGATCTAGTCAGGTGGGTCGTTAATGGAACGGCACAGCCTGATTTTTCTACTTCAGGTGCAGATGCCTTTATATCAGAGCAGAAGTTTGAGGAGGAAAAATCTTCTTTTACCCAAAAAAAAAACACCATTTTAACCATTAATTTTATATTTATAATTTTGATTAATTATAATTATGCATGAAACAAATATGAATATATCCTGAAAATGTGACAAGATAATTTTATAAATTTTTGTCGCACCCTAAAAAAAAATTATGTGTGTATATAATATTATAATTTTTATTATTTTGTATGTAATGAAAATGAATTTTGGCTTTGCTTCTGCACTCACTACTTGCTTGTTGGCTTTGCCCACTACAAATGCATGAACATGAAACCCATGTCTCATGTTCAACAAGAAGAGAGGACAAGCATCAGACATGTCTTCCTGTCAATTTCATCGTTTGAGGTATATCCTTTGTATGATTTTTTCTTAACAAAAAGTTGAATTGTTTAGTTGATTGTCGAGATAAATTTTGAAGATAAAATAAAATAATAAAAAAAAAGAATTCAAATATATTTGACTATTTTTTCTTTTATATTCTTATATTCAATTGATTAATATTTAAGTGAATTAAATTATTTTTAATTAATATATATCATATTCACAAATCCTTTCAGATTCTACGCTATCCAAGTAAATCTACGTATATGTTACATGTGATCTTGAGATAACAATCAAGTAACTCTACCTTGAGTATACTCAACCAAGGAATGATTTAATTAAAATTATCCATAAAAATATTTTTTTTAACACAATAAATTTGTGAGTAAAATTAAATTTTGTCTTTTAAAAAAATTTATTATATAAATTAAAATATGTTATTAAATTTTAATAATAATTATAATTAAATATAAAAATTTTATTCTATATTTACAATCATTTTAAATTCTATTATATAGCACATGTGACCTTAAAATGACAATTAAGTAACTTTAACTTGATTATAAACAATGAAATAATGATTTAATTAAAATTATTCACAAATTTGAGGATAAAATTAAGTTAAGTTTTTTAAAAAAATTAATAATTTAAATTAAATTATATTATTAAATTTAAGAATTATTACAATTGAATGTAAAAATTTTTATTTAAATTTATTATTATTGGAATAGTTAATTTTTTTTATAAAAAAACTAAAACAAAAACCAACTATAATTAACAGGAAAATTATATTATAAAAAAAAAAACTATGGTAACCCAGAAAGAAAAGCAACATTGGACCAACATGTACAAGGAAGATCAGAAAACCACAAACACAAAAAGGTACACAAGTTAGTATAGACAATTTATCTCAGAAACTACCAACATATCAATACCATTATAGGAACTTAGTACCAACTTTGACAACTAGCAGTCTTGGTTGCATTCCATCAAATGGAAGCTGCCATCAATCATCTTCACTCTCATCATCAACATCATCCATAAATTCTTCCTCTTCCTCATCACTTTTTTCCTACAGAATCTTCACCATCATCATCATCATCATCATCATCATCCACAATAAACCCTCCAAGCATCTCATCATCATCATCATCATCATCTTCTTTACGATGGCTGATAACTCTACTTGTAATGCCAGCATCTTTCTTCCTCGTTGAACCCTGACGACTACTTTTTCCATCCTTTGATCGTGTCAAGTACTTAGGTCCATCGTTCCTTGCTGTTTTCATGACAATATTTTGATCATCTTTGCTCTCATCAATCCAATCCTCGTCTTCCTCATTACCTCCACCACCACTCTTTCTCTTTCTCTTTCTTTCACTCCCGACGTTGTCACTCTCTTCTCCCTCGGATTCCTCCAAGAACCAATCCCAATCCTTCGTGTCCCGGATTCTTTGCTTAGGATAGCAGTCAAACTCATGCCCCATTACAAGAAATCCGAACTCTGCATCTCAACATACCATAACACCCTCATTATACTTACAATATTAGTTCTCTCAAATTAAGACAAAAAAAAAAAAAAAAAAAAAAACCAACATGTTATGGGGAGTAAGAAATGATTAAGTGTGTAGAAGATTGTGAGACCACAAATTACAACACAATTTTTCATGATGAATTTTTTACTTAAGCAAGACAAAGTGGATCATGTGTCCCAATAAACATGAAATAAAAATACATGTTACACTTACACATATATATTTTTTTTTACTATATTAAATTTATCACATTGAACTCTATATATATATATATATATATATATATAATTTTATTTAAATTTCACTAAAAATTTTTATTTTTTAACAAATAACATTAAATTAATTTAATTTGCTTTTTAAATGAATTAAATTAAAAATCTAACATACTGATTTATATAGATACTCATCAAGACATCTCATATAAAAAAAAAAAAAAAAATTGGTGCTAAAGGGGTCTAGTTTAATAAAAAAAAAAAGTCAAACCTTTAATAGGATCAAGCCTCGAAACGTCGACGTTTTCTATGTCTCCACTAAGTTCACTTGCTCTTTCACCTTCCAGTTGTATTCTCGCTTCTGGCCTTCCCTTTGTCTTCTTCTCCACCTTGAACCAAACAGGGT